>CABFWO010001718.1:119292-134766 GCA_902155825.1 Timema genevievae
CTCCCCCTCATGTGAACATTAATTTTTTTTTTGTCCAAACAACAGCAAAGAATGACAAAAATTGCACACAGATGTGTATTTTAGTTACTAACATTTTTATTTGCAAAGTTTCATATTTTGTCTCGGCGGGAATTTATTTTGAAATGATGTCACCATTGTCTAGCTCTGCACACTCCAACATCACAGTATTAATTTTTCAGAAATTATTTTTGTTTCCATTGCTTAGTATCCAGAGAACTATCTTGAGGCAATGGCAAGCAAAGAAAAGACTGAAGGCAAGAAAACTCCCAAAGCTATCGAGTCTCACAAAAGGAAGCGACTCTCATCTCGAAATAGTGAGGAGAATATTGATGTCCATGAAGTGAAGAAGGTACGACCAGAGCCCCACAGCTTAGAGAAGGATTTGACCAAATTGATTGACCAGGACATCAACACCAAACTATGGGGGGAGTGTAAGAAACACCTGATCGAAGGCACACAGGTAAAATAACAATGTTATGTTCAATTAACTCTGCATTCAGTTTGAATTGTCTCGTAAACTTGCCGAGTAATTATTTTATCAAGTAAATACTAGCCCACAACCTGAAACCTGTAGCTACAGAGCCCATAGGGGATGAAACTAAAGGTAAAGGTATCTTTCTTAAATATATGAAAAAAAAATATTTTTTTTTGGCTAGTTAAAAATTTTTTATATCCCTTACGCTTTCCAGCCCGTGGCCTGGGTCAGTTTTGTATTCATGCCATATATTTTCCACTACCGGCTTGCTAGGCCTGTCGTAGCTTCATATGCCTTATAATCTAACTTAAGACTAGGACATGCACAACATCCAGTCCCCGGCCGTTAATTCATCACGGTGAAAGGGTAAGCCCACATTTCACAAATGATAAATTTTTTTCCCATACTGGGAATTGAACCTGGGATCCTTAAATCAATAGACAGACACACTAATGGCTGAGCTAAGGTGTCAGATCGTCAGTTTTAAATAATTTATTAAGAAATATATTTCTCTTTAAATTTTCTAATATGTTTTATTTGTTCCTATAATTATTAGGGGTGTGTAAATAGTCATTTTTAATTACAAATATTTTTAAATCAAATGGAGTGAGAATTGGAAAATGAACAATTTTATTAAAATATTTGGTTTTAACCAATTATTAGTTTCTGGCAGATATAATATATTAAATATGGTCAGCATAATTTTTAATAAAGTTATGTAAAATATATTTTTGCTCATATCAAGAACTTTCATTGTAAAAAAAAATTAACTAGTAGTTACTGAGCTGGACACAATCAGCAAATTATTAATTAAAAGAAAAATAACTTCCCTGGATTTTTATTAAAATAATTATCAACTAAGGTACAAATTTCAAGTCAAACATTAAAATTGTTAGATGAAGTTTATACCAACTGGTACTAATTGTAAAAAATGCTTAAAATACTTGAAAAATATAAAACAGAATTCTTATAAAAAATATTAATTCATTCAATCATTAACTAAAAAAGGTTAGGTAAATAAAATAAAGTAGACTTCTAAAGTAATACTAATAAATATAAATATGCTCAACAAATTTGCATGGAGGTTTAATAGTTAATATAAAATTTCTTCCAAATATAACTTCTTCTTTCCAGTAAGTTTTTCCTGTGCACATGTTACATACCAAAAAGAATCAGTCCCTTTTGAATAAAATTAAGTGAAATTTGTAGGGGTGGATGGGATCCCGAACGTGCTCGGGAAAATAAATCCCGCTTATTGTTTCAGCAGGTTCTACTGGCTCAATCTCTATTGGAGACAGTAATCTTCTTTGTTCTTGTTACATCCGTAACATGGCAAGGGCGGCTGGAACAAGAACACAACTTATTTTGTTGAAATCAGCACTGCCGTCTCGTAGTCTAGTTGTCTCTTCGCTAGTAGTTGTTGCTTAATAGAGCTACTTCTCAATCCACTTACAAGACAATCCCGTAAATAATCAGATAATGATTCTTTAAATTCGCAATGCTTTGATATTTGTTTTAAGCTAGCGATATAATCTAATACACCTTCATGTTCATGCTGTGAACCTAAACCAAATTTATACCGTTCGGCAATAAACGATGGTTTAGGATATAAGTGTTCTTGAATAATTCTTACTAGAGCTGTGTAGTTCTTTGTTGACGGCTTGTCAGGTGTACATAAAACTCGTAAAAGATTAAAAGTTTTCACGCCTACTACTGTCAGCAACATACTTACATTTTTCTCATTATTTATACTATTACATTCGACAAATAACTCAAATCGCTCCACATATGATGACCAAGTTTCTTCATTACTGTTGAAACTACTGGTGTTTCCTATGACCGCCATTTTGTGTTAACTTGGATGATTTTTCATAGACCACACCCTTAAGTTATTAAAATCCCCAAATGTGCTCGGAGTTTTCTCAAGATTTTCACGCATACATTTCCATTTGAAGAACTTTTTTTACCACTTTATCCAAATAAATTAATTAAAAAAACTTTTAAAAGCTGGATTTCCAAATAGCCAGGAACATGTTACACAATAGTTTGTTTTTTCTCGTCGCCAATATGTTATGTCTGTAACATGGTAAGGACAGCTGGAATAAGAACACTTACTTTGTTTAATGTTACTGCTTGAGTGAGAATGGTTTTGTCGGAACACCGGCTATCAATAAGATTCTCGATAGTCATTTAGGATGGGGCATGATGGGAAGCAGACAATTTATTACGTCACCACACATGATAGCCAACCTAAATGGAAATACACCACAGTTCTATAGCAAACTTGGAGCAGAGAGGGGGGGGGGTTTACTAGTATTACCATATTAGTTTAAAATATATATGTAATTTAATCTAGAATTATTCTAAAGTGTCATTTTTTATAATGTCACCTCCCGATCCCGGTATTTTAATTCATTTCTCATCCCATTCCTGTCCCAATATAAAAAGTAATTCTCGTCCATCCCGTGAGATTTTTATTGAAATTAACAGCTCTATATAATTATTTAAATGATTGCAATTAGTTCATTAGCAAAATGTATGCAATGCAGATGAGGTGAACAAAAATAAATATAAATGGCATAGTAAATAATAGGATAGCTTATATTGTATAAAAGGATAGCTTATATTATAATTCAAATAATATATGATCATATAGAATACTAAAAGCACTAAATAATCTAAAAATAAATTACTACATTAGACTGTACATGCCTGGCTACTTCGTGTGGGGAACGCAACCATTATAGATTGGATGCACTGTTTAAGCGTAGTAAGTCTTGTGTGAGCTCAAAATAACCACTTCAACATGGGGAGTGACCATTTAAAATCTCATAATATTTTTACAAATATTTTGATTTGGTTTTATTTGGTAATAAATAAAATAATTTGAATATTTTGAATAAAAAGTGATCAAATCCACTTTTTCCTGAATCTCACTTCTGAACTTTGGGAAATATGATAAGCAAAAGAGGTTAACTCTAGCACATTGGTATAATTTATTTGATTCAATGTTAGTGTTGTTTTCATTAAGTGTCAAGGGAACAAAACCAATTATGGCTCTTTCTGGAGTAAAAAAATTCCTGAGTCATCAAATAAAACTTTCCCTTTCAGCAAAGGAACATGAAATATAAGGATGATGAGAAGGTCTGGAAAACAAGAAAATTTGAAAATGGAAATGAAATAATATGGTTTGAACATAGTGGGTTCAAGTGAAGTCCGGTGGAAAGATCAAGGTGAAATACTTTATGGAAATTGCACAATGTTCTATTCAGGTGGAAAGAGTGATGAAAAGTGTCACTAAAGTGATGTCATAGTGATAGATCAATATTTGTAAAATTAAACTCTGGACCAGTGGATATTTTGATAGTACAAGTGTACATGCCAACAACTGACCCCGATGATGTCGAAGGAAGAAGCACACAATTAAATTGAATGAATATTTCAACACGAGGGAAGACGAAAGGTGAATGAATATACCATAATTATGGGTGATTGGAACAGTGTGGTCGGTGAAGAACAGGAGCAGAAGATCTTAGGGCTACATGGACTCCAGAAGAGAAACAACAGAGGGTAGATGCTCATCAAATTCTGCCAGCAGAATGACCTGGTGGTGACATACACCTGATTCAAGAAACGGAAGACAAAACCATACACCTGCACAGGGAAGAGCCCAGGAGACATCAGTAGGTACCAACTAGACTACATCCTTGTCAAACAGCGATTCAAGAGTGGAGTGAAGGATATGAAGACATTGCCAGGTGCTGACAGTGATTCGGACCACAACCTGCTGGTGGCGTACATTGAAACAAGACTGAAGAGTATTAGGAAGATAAGCAAGAGAAAATGGAGATACAACAAGAAAAATTGGCCAGGGAACCTGGAAATTGAAGCAGAAGATGAGGTAGAGGAAGATGAAAGGGGACCCAGTATTTTAAACAGTGAAGTGGAGAGAGCCAAAGGACATGTGAAGAAGGAAAGCTGCTGGAGATGACGAGATACCAGCTGACCTTCTGAAGGAACTGGGAAACAACGGATTAATGGCTCTGACAAAACTTATAATTAGGATCTATGAAACAGGAGAATGACCCAAGGACTTTCTAGACATAACCATGGTGGCTCTAAAGAAGAAAAACCTATCCAATAAATGCAGTGACCACAGGACCATCAGCCTCATCTCTCGTGTGGGGAAGATAGTGGCAAGTATATTCAACAGGCGAATGGAACAAAAAATAGAAAGTTTGATGGAAGAAGACCAATTTGGATTCAGAAAAGGAACCAGATATGCCATCAGGATGCTGAGAGTAATTTCAGATAGAGTGCTGGAAGTCAAGGAAAAAGTCTACATTGATTTCATTGACTGGCAGAAGGTGTTTAATAGAGTGAAATGGAAGAAACTGACTGAAATACTCAAGAAGATCGGCATAAACTGGAGGGACAGAAGGCTGATGGCAAACCTCTACCTGGGACAGCGAGTGAAGGTGAGGCTGTATGATGGATTGACCAACAGCATAAAGCTAGGAAGAGGAATAATGTAGGGATGCTATTTGTCACCCATTCGGTTCAACTTAAATGGAGAGTGGCTGGTCAGGGTAGCCTTAGAGGGACGTGGCAATTTCAGAATAGGATGACATCATTGACTGGCAGAAGGTGTTTAATAGAGTGAAATGGAAGAAACTGACTGAAATACTCAAGAAGATCGGCATAAACTGGAGGGACAGAAGGCTGATGGCAAACCTCTACCTGGGACAGCGAGTGAAGGTGAGGCTGTATGATGGATTGACCAACAGCATAAAGCTAGGAAGAGGAATAATGTAGGGATGCTATTTGTCACCCATTCGGTTCAACTTAAATGGAGAGTGGCTGGTCAGGGTAGCCTTAGAGGGACGTGGCAATTTCAGAATAGGATGACGCGTCATCAACACAATAAAATACACAGATGATCTAGTATTGCTGGCCAAAAATAAAGAAGAGTTGCAGGTAATGATGGACTGGCTGGTGGAGACATGGAGAAGATATGACATGGAGATCAACATTGAGAAGTCAAAAGTGATGCCGATTTCAAAAAATGAAGAGCTGCTGAAAATCAAAATTGGAAACCAGGAGTTGGAATACATAGAGAAGTTTAAGTGCCTGGGAAGCCTGCGGACAAAGGATGCTCACTGCACTAAAGAAATTAGGTCGAGGATCGCCACGGCCAAGGAAGCTTTCAACAATAAGTGGTTACTGTTGATCAGCAGGTTGAGCTGAGGAAGAAACTGAAATGCTACATTTGGAGCATCACACTGTATGAAGCAGAAATTTGGACTCTAAGAAAGATGGAAAAGAAATATTTGGAGAGCTTTGAAATGTGGTGCTGGAGAAGACATGAGAAGATCATGTGGACAGACAGGGTGCCAAATGGAGTCCTAAAAAGAGAACCATTTTGGATGTGATTCTTTGGTACAAAACAAACTTGATCTGACATATCCTTAGGAGAAACTGTCTTCTGCACAACGCCATAGAAGGAAATGTTGAGGGAAAGAGGAGCTTAGGAAGGAGGAGAAGGATTCAAATATTGGATGACTTGAAGGAGAGAATAAAATTCTGGGAGCTGAAGGAGGAGGCAGAGGACAGGGAGCATTGGTGGTCTAAGTTCAAGACAAAAGAAATGGACCTACCTGTCATAAGACAGAACACATAATAATAATAAAAATAATAATTATTATTATTATTTATACTTAATAATGAGTATTATTAAATTATAATAATAATTTATATTTAATATCTATTATTAAATATTATGCAATGGTTTTTTGAAAACATAATCACCTAATTTAAATTGAGGATGGGCCTTTTTTGTTTATTAACATCTCAAATTCATAAGAATATTTGAGATTCAAGAATAAAAAGTTTTTTAAATTTTGAAAAGGAATTTTTTTTAAAAGCTACTATGATTATTACTAGTACTCTAATGGGGGAAACTATAACAACTAGACTTCAGAACATTAATTTACCACTAATAATAATAATAATAATAATATTAATAATAGCTGTCAACATATAAATTATAAAAATTACTATAATTATTATTATAATTTATATTTAATAATAATGATTATTAAATTATTATTAAATTATTATTTTGTTACATTATTATTATTATTATTATCATTATTACTATAAATATTATTATAAATATATAAATTACCTAAGGATTTGAGTTATTGGTAAACAAAAAAGGCCCTATTTAAATTAGTTGACTTTGTTTTCAAAAAATCATTGCATAATACAAGATGATTAATTTGAAAATGAACACAACTAAACTACTAAACAACTTAATAACATCAGATAAAGGTTGATTAGAACACCTCTATAACCTACTTTATTAGGAGCTTTATGACTCTGAATATAACCTAAAATGTTATGTTCTAATAAAGTTAAAAAAGCAACACCTACCAAAATACAGGTGTTCACTCCTAAGTAAATCACCCTCTATATTAAAACTTGTTAAATTTGAATGACACAATATGTTTCAGGTATTTGAAAATGTATGAGTTATCTTAAATTTTAAAATTTATTTCTCATAGTTCAAATACTAGTAATTCAAAAGTGAATATTTGAAATTATTTTATTTTTCAAATACATGCACACCCCTAATTCTGAATACTTTGAGCTTTGTTAAAACCAATGAGTTATTTTGTTTAAAATCGTTTAAAACCCTGTTTACTATTACAGAAATTTTTGGAAAATGTAATGGAGCAGTTCTTATGTATATGCTGCCAGGATCTTGTGTTTGAGCCTGTAACAACCGAGTGTTTGCATACTTTCTGCAAGGTAAGTTAGTGTTTCATGCCTATTTAAAACCAAACTTTCTGGATATTACAGAGTATTGGAGGACATTGCTGTACACATAATATAAATAAAAACCTCATTTCCATATTTAAGACATGACGTGTTTCTTATTGAACACTCAGTAAAATATTGTGCCGTGTGAACAAGACATCCTTCCCATGGCCTTCACTTTCCTAGTCTCTCTTACATTCACTGTCCCGGCACGTGTTACATTTCTTTACGCTTCTTTTCTCCATAGCAGTTTTATTACACACATAGAACAACTCTCTCTCTGTTCATCTTATTTGGTCCTATGTATTACCATCCTTTGCCTCACTCTTTACTTACAAGATATAACTCTAATACACAATTTGAAAAAAGTTTACTCAAAGGATCATATAATGAGTTGAATAAAATGTGTTCATAGTATTTCAAAATCGCTGACAGGTATATATTATAATATAATATATACCTGTCAGCGATTTTGAAATATATTATAATTTAATTATTATTTAGAAGAAGGTATAGGAAAGGTGAAAATAAAGCATATAAAAGGGAACAAACACAATATGGCGTTTACAATTAAAAGAGGAAAACAGTTCACAATTTACACTGCTGCCACTGGTCAAAGAAGTAATGTCCAGTGGCAGCAATGTAAAGTGTGAACTGTGTTCTCCTTTTAATTATAACAGCCATATTGTGTTTGTTCCCTTTTATATGTTTTCCATCCACCTTTCCTATATCTTCTTCCAAATATACACTACAAACTACCTTGAAAAAGTGAAAAGAGGTTTTCTTTATAGCGACAAGGTACATATATAATAATTATAGAGTAGTGTATTTAAAAAAAAGTATTCATTTTATTAATGCTAAAATTTTTACAGTTTAACTGTAGTTCCAATAATACAAATTTATTTTAAATCATGACTTTCAAACTCAATTTTCAATCAAGCTGCTCTGACATCTAACATTTGTGAGGGGCAATATGGCTACTGTCTTGAAAGGCTTTGAGTGTCCAAATATATTTTACCATTTTAAACTTTTTAATAGTATTTATTAGCTGTTACAAGTTCATATATGAGTTGTTAACAGGCAAATTAGAAATGCCTCACTATATTATATTAAAGTCACATTTTGTTTTTATTTTTCTCAGCGTTGTCTGCACCGGTCCTTTGCAGCGCAGGTATACACCTGTCCTTGTTGTCGTACTGAGCTGGGTAAGGACTACGAAATGGAGATCAACGAACCTCTTTCTCAAATATTGGTGAAAATGTTCCCTGGATATACCGCTGGACGCAACTAACATGATAGTGACTTTAAAATAATTTCCATCTCGTAAACAAGTCGAGGGGAACCGTTGTGATTGGTTGTGTTTCACCCGGACACTGTTTGGAGAGTGTTTCTCATTTAAAACCACCCTAAGTCTCAGCCCACACCCAATTTTATAGTTTAACTACTAACAACAGTAATTGAGGAATGGTGCACACATACACACATATTTAACAAAAATGTTTGGCAGATTTGCTTGATTTGAATATGTTTGATAATCTTTATTAACACAAATTAGGGTGGGGATGTAGTGGATGCCAGAAAAAGGTCAGTGTTTTTGCAGTTTTTATAGCAAAACCTTTTTTTGGTCAAAATAAATCAAATATTGCCTCGTTACAAACAAAGAGTTTAAATTTCTTCACACGGTGACATCAACATTTGTTAAATATCTGTCAAGGGTGTCCTGGAATTGAATGACAACTTTTTCTCTTCATATAAAAAGTTAACTCATGTTATATAGATGGATAGATAGATAGATAGACAACTGTTGATATCACAATGTGAAGAAAATTAAACTCTCTGTTTGTACTGGAGCAATATTTTACTTAATTTGGCCAAAAAAAGTTTTGATATAAAAACTGCAAAAAACACTGGCCTTTTCTTGCCTTTGCTACATCAACTTTATGCTTGTGTTTTACTTGTTTGAAATTCTTAACTTGGCACAGTGATTTTGACCCCAAAACTTTATTATAATTATCACTTATCTTGTTTTGACTGCAAATAGAAGAGTAAATGCTACAGGGGGATGGAAGCATGGACTAAACAATGCAAGATTTATTGGAGTAACTAACAAAATATTTGAACTAAAACCCTTATTTTTGGTTGATATAAATATTAACAAACACCACTTGAGTTTTTAACTAAGTAGATGCTTTAATTGAAAAGAAACACTGAATATAACTTTACCAAAATTTAAATCATAGCCCTTTAGAGCGCTACAGTAGACAAGATTGTGGCAGCTGTGTTGACTGCTTGTATAGATCCATTCTGGATTTACAAAAAGTGGAAATCACTCTCAAGCTTGGAATAATACTAGTGGAATTATTCCCTAGTTATGTCACCAATTGTGATTCACTCCACCCTTTTATTTTCTCATTGCTACATACTTAAACCAACTTTAGCACGTCATGTTTTTACAACGATCGTTATACTACACATTTTACTTTAAACACTTATAACTAGTTACTACCTCTTACAGATATCCTGCACACATTTAATGTTCATGTCATTTTAACCAAGGTAAGAAATTCAAGCAAGAAACTTGTTCTTACTAAAAAAAAGAAGAAGAAAGACTTATAAGGTTTCAAGAAACATTCTGATCAGTCAAATTTTTACTTTGTAATGAAGAGCATAGTTTGAAACATAGAACTGAAATATTACATTTGTACCTAGATCTTAAACAATGAAAGACTTAGTTTCAAAAAGATCAATTTGTTTTGTTATAAAATGCCACATGGCATTGTTGTAAAAATATATTTTTTTATATTGGTAGTAAAGACTAGTTAGAATATTGTTCATGGTGAATAGAAGAGTTTTATGATCTGGGTTCATTTAAACTGGTCACAAGTCAAGAATTAATAAATTGATTGGTTAGCATGAAATTCATTAAAAAAAAAATTGACTGACAACATATTTGTTGTTCTATTAAGTTCAGTTTTAAAATATATGCACATTCATAAAGCACAAACAAAAACGTTGATTTTCATATTAGTGTTAGAACATAAAAAATCAACGTTACAAATAAACAAATTGTTTCAAACAACTTCTAACATAAAATATGTTTTAATTTTAATATAATAAATATTTTTAATTTTTCAATATTTTTTTTATAAATTACTTTAGTTTGTTAGCAATCTTAGACTATCAGCAATGCTTATTGTTCTAAAGGACAATTTCCTAGGCATTCAAGCATATTCCCGGTGACCAGTCTTGGACCAAGTTTGTGAACCTATGATTACAAAGGAAATGGCAACCAACGACTATAAAATTAAACCTTCAAAGGAGGATAAAAGGGCAAGTCCTACGCTCTTGCCAGAAAACTGCAGGCCTCAAAGTTCACAACAAAACCAGTCTGTGTTTTATTCTCTTCTGCCCAAGGAGGAGACTGATGTACCCTGAAAATAAGATAATTATGTGTTTTAATTGTTAACTCTGAGGCCTACAATTTTCTGGTAAGTTTGTAGGCCTTGCCCTTCTATCCTCCTTCCAACATTTAATTTGATGAACCTCTGATTATTCACTGAAGAATATTTTCATACATTTAACATCACAAGATTTGACAGACATACTATATGTTTCAACGGATCCAATAATATTTATTGTGTCTAGAATCTTGGATATTTAATTGTGACTTTTGTTTAAATTTATTAACATGCTAATTTTAGTTCTTTTTATTCTATTCTTAGTGGATATTTTTAATTCTTAATATTTGTTACACTTGTTGACATTCCATTTGTCAAATGTTGATTCTTAAATTATAAGTGTTACTTTTGACAAAAGTCACATAATGACTTATATTACCAACTTTTTGTCTAGTATCTTTAAATTTTGTGTTTTAAAACTATAATATTATTAAGGACGTGCAAGAGGTTCTTATTTGTTGCAAAAAAGTACATTTATAATCCCCTTGTGTTTAAATTGAGAGTATTATGTTTAAAATTAAGTGCTTTAAGCTTGCCCTCTAATAGACATGATAACATTGTAGAAAATTAAGCACAAATTAAAATAAAATACAAACAAACGTTTCCAAACTCTTCAATACTTTGATGCCACATGCTGTCTTCTTCAGGAAGAACAGTTTTGCCCCACAAACAAGGAATAGTTTGTGTTAGAAAAAATAGGGAAAATAGATTCTCCTGGAAATGTTGGGTTACTTAATGATTATATTTACTACTCATCATTGTCAAACGATCCTGTTCTAAGCATCAATGACAAAAATTATTATTGATCAATTTTATAAAGAAAAATGAATTTTTTTTATTTTTTTTTTACTACTATATAAAGTATTCAGAAAAATTGAAATAACTTCTGGAAAACTAACGACATTTTGTGGTAAGAAAATAATGGCAGAGGGAAGAAGGAAGACTGGAGAGGAAGTTGGCTTATGTGATGTCAACAAGGGGTAGTAAATGTGGTAAGGCACACACTATTGGTAGATTGGTAGATTAGTATGTATGTATCAGCCAGCACTTTCGTTTTGAGACATGTTTTTAAAAGATATTTGTGCTCAGGCTTGAGCTCTCAGCTAATGGTAAGTCTATTTTTTGCCATACATTTTTTGTGTAGTAAATGACTGGTTTTTTACTTAATTCGTCTGTTTGCGGTTTATAAAATGTGCAGTTAGGGGGAAAAAGTGTGGAGAGGTAAAGAAAAACCCAACAGAGGGTAGTGTGCCATTGTCACGGTCAGCAACTAAATGGAGGGGAGGGTAGGAGGCAGAGAAACAATGAATAGGATTTGTTTTCGTGATTGACCTGGCATTGATGTTAACAACCATAGTATTTTTGCACTCCTGGTATCACGGCTGGTTACAAGTGTTTATGACCAAGACGATACCAAATCTCGGTTTGGTAACATTTTCCTTGACCAAACTAATTAGCCTGCTATCACCTAATGAACTGAGATTTGTCCTCAAATTTCAAAACAGCGTGACTCCTAATGTTAGATTCAAACCAATATAATTTCATGGTCAATGGTCAGAGACCGATTTTCTGCAAACCTTCTCGTCATTAAATGTTTGAAAAATTCATTTCAAATACATCAATTTTTTTTTCAAGCTTTGTACCGCGACTACAAAACAACGTAGCCACCAACCTCTGCCACCTTAAGAGAGTGAATACACACCCCAGTTTATCGGGAAGTCAGCGCCTTGTATGGATACTCCATGCATGTCAACACAGAACACTGCTCATTGTTCGAGTTTGGCTAGGAAACAAGATTGAAGTCGCTAAGTGGCGTGTAACCCCTGTTCGCTGTACGTATCCCCGAGTTCAAGACGCTGCGCAGGCGCTAAAGCTTGGGGAAAATTGCAAGAAGTGTAATCACGTGTGTCTCCCTACCCCCTCACGGTCATCCTCATGACGTTATGCGCAGGTGTCGGTTAGAGGGCCATTGATGACTTACTGTGAATTACTTCATTGGTCATGTGATATCTCCCTACCAAATTTCCCCGCCATTCAAACTCTAATATAAGCTAGTACCCTAATGGAACTTTACTCTTTGATGCCAATAGGAGGGACTTACCAACATGTAAGTGATCGTTATTTTGGAGAAGTTTTTTTTAATATATATTTTGTTATTGAAAACTAGGCATCAGTTAAATTTAGTCAAAATTATGTAGGGATTAAATTTGGTTATTTTTAGGCAAATTTTTTCTCTTTTTAACTAAATTTAATTTCTATTAGTATTTGTTTTGGGTACTGACATATTATGGTCTTAAACCTTTTGGATCCGAGCTCGGATGATTTATTCTCAAGTCAATCGTATTCTACTTAACCTTTCAGCACTATCGTGCACTGTAATTCTGTTTCTATATGTGTAGTGTTGAAGTAAGTCCATGATTTTTGTATCATAATTTGTTATGTTTAATGTTATTGGGGAATACATTAGAAATTGTTATAATGTTAGGTGGTTATTGTTAACCGAGCTGACAGGGTAGAAGGTACTTAGTTATTTTCCTGCCTAAGTTACTCCGGCCTTACTGATTATTGGATGAGGATAATCGGGTCTGATTAACATTAGGTAGTAGCGCTAGATATGAGCAAAACTCTACAAGTTATGTTATAATAGTATGTTTTATTATGACGGATATGTAAAATGTTTAGACTTCCAAGACAAGCATAAGATCATTTATTTAGAGTTATCTTTCGAACGACTTAACCCTTATGGGTGGGGGATAGGTTGTATCCATCCATTGTTCGCAATTATCGACCTTGTTTGTATTTGAACTGATAATGTTTTCAAACGATAAATATTTCTAATTTAGCTAAATGCAATTCGATTGCTTTCTTTTAATATTGTTGATATATATATATATATATATTCTTGACATGTATTATGGATTCTGTCTTATATTGCGCATTGTCCGCTATCTTTAAAGATTATATTGTTTTCCTTTTGGTCACTTATTCTATTGTCTGAGAATAAATCGGCCTTGAGGCCTATGTTAATTCCATGTTATTTGTTCTGCATGAATATTAAGGAATATCCTAACTCCCTCAACGTCATTTGTCGAATGCTCATATTTATCAATGTTAAGATACCTAGGTCTGGATACTTGGGCTTGTCAGATTTGAGAGTAGGTCAAATAAAGATCCCTTGTGATCTGCTTTTTTTTTATTCTTTGTCTTGCAACCTTTTCTCTATGGCTGGTTTCTTGAACGTACAGGTCATGTACGTTCTAGTATCCCGAGTGTTTAATGAAAACGACTAAGCACAAATAAATCATTATTTCATGTTTTTGAATTCACGAAATAAAACAATAAAAGTATTTATACAGTGAAATCTCGATTTATCGGTTTCCCAGATCCATCGTTCAATTTAAATGGTCCCTGAAAAAAAATTCTATTTTAACAATAGAAAAAAAAACATGCATCAATCGTTTCTCGATTTATCGTTTTCCTGCATCTATTGGTCATAGTTTTTAGTCCCTAAGAAAGTTAATCCATTATTGATTGTTTTTAAGAAAGAGACACACACAAATGTCGGTATGGTCGGTAGTAGTAACAGCTTTTATTGTTTTTGATTGTGGTGTAGTAAGTTACGTTTGAGCATCTTAACAGCTAAGCAATGGTATGAAGATGGAGGTGATGGAACGTCGTACGACTGGGAAAGACTGCTTATATGTTAGTGTGACTCATTTCACTTCACACTTTTGTCTAGTTGATTACGCATTTCATCACGTGTGTTCAATCCTCAACAGTGATTTTTGTATTATTAGAATCATCGTTATCTTTAATAAAAACATTCATGGCTTTTCCTGTGAAACAAGCTCAGATTTTATAAGAACGACGGCGCAACATAGACGAGTATTGATGTAGCCAAGTGACTAGGCCTTCTACCATCTACTTAAAACACGATTATTTCCAAGAGAAAGCAAACAAAATAGCAGCTGATAAGTATGATACATCATCAAAAAGAGGAAGACAGGCAAGGTGTGGACCTACAGTGAGCTGAAAATGTCTTCTTTACCTGGTACCAGTAGGCCATAGCATCAGGCATTCCTGTAGATGGAAGCATTCTGAGGGAGAAATCCCTCCAAACAGCTGCAACAATGGGGATTGAAAACTTTTTGCTTCAAATGGTTGTATCTCTGGCTTCAAGCAACGCCGTGGACTGGTATTTAGGAAATTGGCTGGGGAGAGTGCTGCTGTGGACACCGATGCCACAGACCTCTGGTGTTAGAGTCTTTCGAAGCTGTTGTAGGAGTACAAGACTCGGGACATCTATAATACAGTTGAAACAGGTATGTTTCAATTTCTTGCAAGCCAGAACGTTGGTTTTAAAAAGAGAAGCCGGCCATGGAAGTAAAAGTGTGCAGGAGTGATTGCCGGTACTACTGTGCACAAACAATGATGGCTCGGACAAACGAGTGCCCAATGTTATTGTAAAGTCCACAAATATGGTGTTTAAAAAATGTATAAAAGCAACCTGTGACCGACCATGCCAACTCAAAAGCGTGAATGAAATTGGAGATTTTCAGAGACTTCCTGCGTGCTCTTGATGCATCATTCAGTGCACAAGGAAGGAAAATCCTTCTATTTGTAGACAATTGTGCCGCTCATTCTCCAAATACATCCTTTTTTTAGGAATGTAAAGAATATAAAGTTGTTTCCCCCCCC
>CABFWO010001718.1:134771-155033 GCA_902155825.1 Timema genevievae
CCCCCCCATAACTGCACTAGTGTCATACAGCTTATTGTTCAATTTGAAAAATAAAGGTTCTACTAAACATATGAAGATTAATGACTTGTTTAATCAGAATTAATGTGAAGTGGTAGTGGAAACAATATTAATTATTTACATTTTTTAATTTTGTAGATACATAGACTATAGGCAAATCTAATAGTTTTTATTAATTTTATACATGATCCCACATTTATCGTTTTCCCATAACTGTCATGTTTTATTTTTTCAGGTCCCCAACGAAAACGATTAATACGATGTTTTACTCCATATTCAATCAAAATTTTCTTGTGAATTCTTAATAGGAATTGGCCCTCAAAGCTTTAAGGATATTTGAGATTCGAGAATCAAATCTCAAGATTTTTTTTTCCAAGTGAAATTTGTTTTAGAGTTCTAAAACTGCTTATTGGTTTTTCAGAACCAATTATAAAATGTTGCTGCTAATCTACTAGGATATATTCACACTGTCTAGAAGAAAAGTGACATATTTTGAGTTGTGTTGTTACTGTACTAGAATCCATCCATCTTACAAGTGTAAAACCAATATATTATTTAGACTTATGTTGTTATTGCTTAGTAATAATTTACAAGAGATGATAAATATCCTACTGCAACACTAACATAATTAGTTTTTTCTGTTATGTGTACCTGATTGCATTTTTCAGTTGAGAAGCATTGAGAAGTGTTGAATGATGACAGATGTTTTATGTTCTGTGATTTATGTTAGTAATTAATTACAATTATATTTAAAAGTATTGCGTATATTTTAGACTACTTATTTTGCTTTGGCTATAATTGTCAGTCATAACCTTGAGGGGTAAGAAAATTCTTGGGCTGCTGTTTATGAAGCAGAATAGTAATAGTAATTTTGAGAGCTCTAAAAGTGCAAGTTATGTCATAGAGGAGGATGTTGTGAATAAAGAGAAATATGTCTAGTTTTAACAAATCAGAAAGTGATAAAGGAATCGTGGAGGAAAATAAGACAAAAGAAGACATAAGAGTTGGTGATTGTGACATTGTGATTTTTTATGGTTCTGTTGACATTGTTAGTGAATTTGGGCTTATACTCAATGCAGAGGAAGTCACAATGGTAACATATTAGGTGAAAATTCAATGACTCAGTAAGCAGAAGGGCCAAAGACAATAGATGCAACTGAAGATAATCAAAAAGAAAGTGCTCTTCATTCAGATAAAGAAGAAATCACACCAATAAAAAAAGGAAGGGAGCGCTACCGACGACCAGAAACTTGAAAAAGAAATGTTAAAATAAAATAAATAGTAAAGCATGCATGTAAAGAAAATTGTTTTCTAAAGTGCTGTTCTTTGTTCACTCGAGAAAATTAATAGGGAAGTTGGCACTTTGGTGATACAATGCGGCTGCGCTATTTCATCACAAAATGCTGCTAAAAAATTGAGCCAAAGTACCGGTTTACTAAACAAAATTGTACAAGACCAAGATCAAATAAAATTTCCTATTATTTTGCTCAAAATGGAGAGAAAATACGTGTTTGCAGACTTTTTTTTATGGCAACTCTTGATGTTGGTGACACCATGCTGCAGAATGCTTTGAAGAAGTGTACCGTGGCTCTAGATAACTCTAGAGACCCCGGATATGTAAACAGGGAAGACATTGATAAACAACACGTGAAAGCAAAGAATAAAGATTTATATAACTGAATTATTTTAATGTGGCAAGTTTAACAATACATAAGTTAAATAAATTACAAGCACCCTCCAGTTTTCCCAGATTAGGCTAATTAGGAGAACTTACAATACATAAATCTAATACGAGTGAACTAATGGTTCCTCTCTAATAGTTAAGTCGGCGTGAAGCGCTGTAATTAATGCACAACAGACAAGTCCCTGTTAATGCTCGATACGGGTAGTCCCGTTCTAACAAACAAATGTTGTATCAGTTATGATACAATAACATCTACATAAATGAGCTACATAATACAATAGCAAGATAATTATTTGCAACTATTTACTTCTAAATAATGTAGGGACAATTTAGTGAGACGAATCAGCTGCCCTACAATTAGGGAAAGGACCGCTCATGCTAGTGAAGCTAGCTTAAACTTTCTCATCTAATCTACATTGGCGATGAAAAGATGAGAGTTCATTCTGGACACACAGGTCCCGGTAGGGCTATAAGTGAAAGTTCCAATTCAGGGTTCTAAACCTGAGTACAATATGACCTGGGCCACAACCAATCGGTCTCAGCCAGGCTCAAGGAGATCAAACCCATGAGAGCCGGTGATCAAAACACGTGGGGGTTAGATACGACCCCTCAACAAGATTATATCAAAGGTATATAGAAAACACGAGCCATGCCAGACAGGCAGAAAGACCCACGAGTTGAGCACCGCAACATAGGTGAACAACAGTCATGAAATTACACAAGAAACGCGAGCCATGCCAGATGGGCAGGCAGAAAGACCCACGAGTTGATCACCACAACAAAGGTGAACAACAGTTATAGCGTGAGACGTGCCCAAAATAACTCTAGGAAAGCCGACCTAAAGGCATACCATCAGGCCTGGGACATCCTAAACAGCCTCTTTCACGCCTGGAGGCCCTGCAGACTGCAACATGGTCATGCAGGCCTTGGTTTGAGACACACTTTATCCAAGCTGCTGGTCTAATGGACCAAGTATATGGGGTGACGTGAAACTTCACCTATGGCAAGCACAGAGTGCCATGAAAGCTAAAATTACATTACCTAAAATAAGCTCAAATAAGCTCTTGAGGGGTGACCTGGTGGTCTAGGGGTAAGGTGTCAGACTTCTGTGCTGAGGGTCCGGAGTTCAATCCTCGGTCCCGGCACAGACTTATCTGATTGCCAAACCCTTCCTTCAACTCTGACAAGACGTGTATTAATCACAACTTGTGAATGTGAGAAATGCCAGGCCTCCACCGTGGTTCGGATTCCACGTTAAACTGTAAGGTCCTCCATTTCATCTCACAATCACCCTACCATTACACATTAGCATAAGTGCGTATAAACCGAACGGGTAGTAAGACACAGTGCTAATAATAATAATAATAATAATAATAATAATAATAATAAGCTCTTGAGAGCTACACATACCCTCCTGTATGTGGAGACAATTTCTAAGACCTACAACAAGGCTATACTGGCCACCTACTCCCTATCAACATTAAAGTATAACGTTACAGCAGGTTATTTCCGCCAGTCCGCCGGCACCATCGTCGTGTTCACCGCTGTGCAGAGATTAGGTGTTGAACGTAGGCATATGCAGCATGTAGAATCCTGGGTTGGTTGATGTTATATTGTGCTCTTGCCCCGGGAATCATCGTGTTTTATAGCGGCTGAGCTAGGCGAACCATTTAGGAGAGAAGGGGGAATGACGTCCCATGACGTTTGAATTGGCACAACCACCAGAACCGCGAGCAGGTGCGCTACACCAGATCTCAGTCAGTCGAATTGATAGCTCAGAACGGTCTAATGCCGCTTTGCTGGCCGAGAGACAAGAGCCTGTCAGATGGAGCCATTCTTGTTCAGCGAAGTCGTCGAGGCATGGTATGCTACAAACACATGTGCAGAATTAATTACATATTTAGAAGTCCATATCTATTTTACACTGAGACAGGTTGTTCTTGATAGTTTGATTTAGGTCGTACGGGCTTGATTGGTTAGCCTGCTACAGAAGAACAATGTTGAAGGATTTGTAGAAGGAGATTTGAGAGGAAAGCATGGCAAACAAAATATAAATGAACCCCACAGTAAACAAGGTGTTTGAAATCACATAAACTCCATTGAAAAAACTGAATCTCATTATTTGTGGACCCAAACAACAAGAAAATACATAGATGGCAGTCTCAACCTAGCTACTTTGTATGGAATGTACAAACGGTAGTGTGAAGAGGAAAATACCCCTTTTGCAAAGCAATGCATTTATGAACAAATATTAAATACTGAATATAATATTGGTTTCTCTGAGCCAAAGAAGGACCAGTTTGCATTATGTGAAAAATACAAAACAGTAATGAAACTGAGAAAGAAACCTTGAAAGCTACCCATGAGCAGCACCAAGAAAATAAGAAACTTTTGAGAAAGTAAAAATCTAAAGATGTGGAAGAAGTAGCAACTCTTTGATAATGGTTGCTTATTATGTTCTTCAGGCAGTATTCCCTATGCCTTGTGGTAATGTGTCATCATATTTTTATCTCATTAGATTAAATGCAATTAATTTAACTATTTATGATACCGCCAACAAAAAGGGATTTTGCTACCTGTGGCATGAAGGTGTGGGACTTAGAGGAGCAAATGAGTTGGGTAGTTGTGTGTTGGCCTTTTTGCAGACTGAATGTCAGGGTAAAGATGTCACCTTTTACTCAGACAATTGCCTTGGTCAAAATAATAAGCTTATGGCAGCAATGTACATTCATGCAGTCCAGGCCTACAACATTCTATCCCTTACTCATAAGTATTTGATAACTGGGCACACATAGAGAGGTAGAAACAGTGAGCCTTAAGAAGTGGTCCAATTTATGTACAAAGTCATTAGATTCCTATGATTTAAGTTAGCAAAAAAAAAAAAANAAAAAAAAAGGGTGAACCTTACAAGGTAAATGAAGTTTCAACGTCCAGGTTTAAGGACTTAAAAAAACTGGCAAATGACATTGGAAACGATTGCAACATTGATGAAATGGGCCAGAAAGTGTTGTGGAATGAACTGAGGGTCTTGCACACTGACGGGATGGAGTGATTAGGTATAAGACCAAATTCGATCAACAAGATTTCAGACACATCATTGCTATGAGAAAGAAAAGAGGCAGGCCTTACTGTATCATACTAGACAATGCTTATTTGGCACCTACAAATATATCTTAAAAAACAAACAGTGACCGGTTGGCATTATGTTCCAGTAGGACAATCCCAGAAATACATCACATGTTTTATAATTCACTACCTGCTAAATAAAACCCAGTAAATTATAAAAAGGAAGATTAAAATGATATTATTATTTTAAAGACAGAATTAAACTCTTAAATTTAAAGACTGTTTATATTATAAATTGATTTCAAATCCATTGTTTTATGTTGAAAATTTATTTCAAATTCAGTGTTTTATAAGACTGTACTCAAGGCTGATTTTGTCTACAATTTTTTTTTTTAATTTTATAATTATTAATAATGTATGTTTAATTAACTCAAAAATAAATTCATAGCTATTTTGTGGGATGTAACATAAAAATACTAAATTCAGCAAAACATAACTATAGAATAGAATGCCAATTATAATGGCGAAGGAACAGGTTTTGACTAATGCTATAGTAACACAAATCAGAAAAACTAATATATATATGGGTATTTGTGAAATGTTTAGTTTTTGTAAAATGAATAAATATAATTTACATTACAAAGAGACTATACTCCCAAAGTTTAACTTCATTATGTTCAGGAATAGATTTACCACCGCAAAGCAAAACTTTAGATAGCCATTATCTCAAAAATGAAGTTATGTTGGTATTGTATTGTGGGTACGATTTATTTTTTCCAAGTGAAATTTGTTTTATAATTCTAAAACTTCTTATTGGTGTTTCAGAACTAATTATAATTACTGAGTGAACTTAAATTACTGGTTTGGGGCCTGGTTCTTAACACTTAAATTGAATATATGAATGTTATAATGAATGGATTGTAGTAAAAATTTTAGCATCTAGGTACTATTTGTATTTTATATTATATTGTATTTATATTTTCTCTTATGTTCATAATTGTTTTCAAGATTTGGATTAGGATACAAGATTCAGAATTCGAAGGTTAATTGGATATTTGGGTTTGACCCAATTCTAATTCTTAACAATAATCATATTTTAAGATCATGATTTAAAAGCTTAATTCTCAGATATAATTAATACCTAGTAATAACAAAAAATGTAAAATATTAGTAATATGAACATTAGGAAAACTAAAGGATTCATTTTCAGACATAAATATTTCAAAGTAATCATAATTTTATGGTTTGGCTAATATCCATGGCAGCTTATATTGGTGATAAGGTCATCTATCTATTTAAAAAATATTTGAACTATAGACAATGTAATATTATAAGTAATCCCTACTTTATTTTGTAGGTCTGTAAGAAATTTACTTTTCACAGGTTTGCCAGTCCAAAAAAAGTTTTTTTACTCAAATTATTTTTATAATGTAGGTCTAATATATTATGAAAAAAATGTAATCTTAGTGATTTTTTTTCAAGTGCTATAAAGCCATTTTTAGCACAATTTTTTTTATTAGAGAATTTTTAAATCTGAATTCAAGTCTTTTTCTGATGAAAAATCAAATATTTACATACCATAAATAGGGTGTTTATCAATGGATTTTAACAGTCATATGCAAATAAAAATTACAAACTAGAAATGTATGGCAGTAAGTGCGTAACTGTTTAGTTATGGACATAAGAAATATAGTATTAAATGAGCAAGACATAATTACTCTTCATGTTTTCTGTGTGTTGTTTTTGGGACAATTTGTTGTGTAAATATTAGGCCTAGTCACCAATCCATCTAATAATAGAATTCATTTTACATTGATTTGCAGTACATGTAGGTTTACATAAATCAACCTAACAGCAGTTATAACTACTCTACCACATCCACCATTTTTGTTAATGAAAAACAATTCAAAGTCGTTTTTGCCCTCCACTTTTGTGGATAACACTTGGTACCAATATATAGCCAATTCAATCCCGAAAACTCGCCTTATGTAAAGGCATTTTCCTGTAGATCTCTCAGTGAAAGACTGTATAAAGTACACTCTAGTCTAAAAGTCTACTTCCTACATCTTAAAAGTGATTAATGCTTCAAACTACACACCAAATTACCTTGTTGATATCTATAAAATATATCAAATAAGCAAAAAAAATTATCTGAGCAGTCCAGTAGTCTTAAACCAGTGTGAATTATTTTGGTACCTTCACCCCTTTAATTTACCCGCTTATTCTTTCACACTTCCTACGTCTGTTGCTCAAAAAGTGATGCTCTTTAAATCTATCATATAGCAATCTCTCTCACTCACTCTTGACTTGCAAACCACCAAGTTTGAGTCCACCGCAAACTGTTTTTTCAAACATGACCAGTTAAAACAACTCCCGCTCCCCCACCTTTCCACTCGACAAGACAATCCCTTCTCTCTCACCAAGCAATAGTACAAATACCATGTCTGATACCCAGCTTAAAACTGAGGGTTTTTATTTAGCATTAACCTACAAAATATGTAACAATATCAATCAAAATATTTTAAAAAATATTGTGATAATGGGAAAATATGTAACATAAAATAAACTTCCCCCACCATCTCCCCCACATTAATAATATATTATATTATTGAAACAAAATTTAATTTTATGGCTGCAAATTTTTGGAGGAAGTAAAAAAAAAACACTTCTAAATATACACAAGTACAATTACTTTTTTAACAAGTTGTATTGCATTATCAGTTTGTTTTACACCACTTAAATTACACATTAATGAAATACTTCAAATGAATAAATTACACTATACAACTGATTGTTTAAATCAGACAAACACTACAAACTTTCACTGAAACCTCCACTGTTGCCGTTTCTTTGAAAAAAAGTTAATATCAGATCATTCCAGATTTTTTAAAGTCATATTCTTAAAAAATTTTTTGGTCCAAGGTTAAATGTTTAATCGCAACATCATCATTAACTGTTTCCTGCCTATAGCCGGTTCAGTTTAGTTAAATGCCTCCATCTTTCTTTATCCTTCCACCACTCATCCTCCTTTAATTTCTTCCTATCTTCTCCTCTCACTTGAACACTTTCTGTTATTTGCTCCTCGCATCTATTTATTGGCCTACCTTCCTGCGGTCTTTTTCCCACATACTTAATTTCCAACATTTTCTTCAGCATACTCTCTTTTTCTATCCTCGCTAAATGCCCATACCAACTCAGTCTTGCTTCCTCTACTATCTCATTTACTCCCTGTACTCATACTCTTTTCCAGGTAACTTCATCCCTAAGCTTGTTTCTCCTTGTGACAGCTAACATGCTCCTCTCAATCTTTATTCCCATGTCCTAAACTTTCCGAGTCTCTATTACATTTATTGTCTATATTTATGCTGCATATGTGACTATAGGTACAGAGTAAAACACTTCCTTACTCTTCAAGGGGACTGCCTTCTCCATAGTAGGTCTCTTACACTCCTATAGAACAACTCTCCCTGCTGTCCTCTTCTCATTACATCCTCTCTACTTCCACCTTTCTCCTCAATCATGCTTCCAAGATATTTTAAGTTCTGTACTTTTCTCAGCTATATTCCATCTAACCTTATATATTTATTAGGCCTTTCTCTCGTCCTTGACATTACCATCACTTCACACTTTGCCATGCTAAATTTCATGCCGTACTCTTTTACTTCCTCATTCCATTCTTGTAGTTGTTCCTGTACTTTCTCTTCCTTCTCCCCCTATACCATCAAGTCATCAGCAAACATCATGGCTTTCATTTTTTCCTCCCCGAATTTTCCTGCCACTTTGTTCATGACCATTTCCATTACCATTACAGATAGTAATGGTGAAAGGGCAATCCCCTCCTTCACTCCATCTTTTAATTTGGAACCAATCTGCCCTTCCACTCTCCGACTTAACACAACTCCTTTTATTTTCATACATGATTTTCACTCTCATTACCACTCCTCTTTCCACTTCTGCCTCCTCCATTGCTTTCCAAAATCTATTTCTATCCACGCTATCATATGCCTTCTCAACATCCATAAATCCCATTACCAAGTCTTTCCTATATTCATACCTACTTTCCATCAGGTGTCATATGGCAAAAATGAAGTCTATTGTAGACCTCTGTTCCCTAAATCCGTGTTGTTCCTCACTACAACTTCCTTTCATTTTATTTCTTATTCTCCTTTCCAGCATCTTCTAACATATTTTTGTACAGAGGCACGTCATCTTTATCCCTCTATAATATGTACACCTCTTCCTGTCTCCCTTTGTCCATTCTTCCTGTACCTTGTTCTGCTTCCAAACCACTCTCATCACCCTGTATAACTATTGTATACCTACTTCACCTGCTGCCCTTATCATTTCCACAATAAGTTTGTCCACATCCGGTGATTTTCCTTGTTTCATCCTCTTTAATGCGTCCTCCACCTCTTTCCATGTTGGACCTCTTTTCTCCTCTTCTGCTATTTCTTCCTGCTCTTCTGTTTCACTCTTATTCCTTTCCTCTTCCGGGTTGAACATTTTCTCAAAATATCTCGGCCATAGTTCCCTTTCTTCCTCTCCTGGCTTCAATGTTCTTCCTTCTTCATCTCTCATTCTAACTTTTTGTCTTTTCTCTCTCTTTTCTCCTGTTTCTTACTTGGCTATATAACACCTTACTTCCTTCCACGTCCCGTTCCAGAATTTCTGTCTATTTCTGCATCCAATCCTTCCTGGTTTCCTGTACAACTCGCTTCGCTATTTTAATTTTCTCCCTATATTCTTCCTCTGTTTCGTCATTCCCAATCTTAAAACTCCTTCTGAATGCTTTGTTATTCTCCTCTATTGCTTCCTTCACCCTGTTGTTCAGCCAGAGTGTCTCATCTACTTCTTATTACTTGTTTTCCCACATACCTCCACTACAGATCCCGCCAAACTGTTCTTAAACCTTTCCCATTCAACCTCTACACTTTGCATCTCATCCTTGGATATTAAGCTTTTTGCCTTTCTAAATTTTTTAGTCTCTACACCCTTATTCTTCTTTCTTGTCTTAGTACCTATCTTCTACATTACCATCCCTTTATGTCTGCCACCAACAACCTGTAGTCACTAAGGATACACCTGGTATTACCTTGATATTTATGGTCTGCCTTTTCATTTCTTCATAAATGTTAAAGTAATCTAGCACCAACTTTTTCTGCCCATCCCAACTGTATCTAATGATCTTATGACTTTCTCTTTCCTTCCTATACCAACTGTTTGCTACTTTTATTTTATTTCTTATTCATAACTCCAACAGTCGTCTACCCTCCTCGTTTCTCAGTCCCCATCCTTCCTACCCTAACACCTCCTCAAACTTTACTCTCTCTTTTCATACTTTTTTATTCAAATCCCCCATTAATATCAGACACTCATTTCCCATATGCCTTTCTAGGTCTTCTTCAAACTTGTATTTTTCTTCTGTGGGACACTCCACTTTTAAGGCACGCACTTGTATCACCTCCACATTTTTTCCTCTGTCATTTATTGTCATCTTTATTATTCTATCATTCATTCCTACTACCTCTGCCTGCAGTCCTTCTCTCACTACGAATCTTACTCTGTCTATCCTCTTTTCATTACTCCCCATCCAATGTAGAATGAAGCCATCCCATACGTCTCTCATGCCACTCCCTCGCCACTTGGTCTCTCTCAGGTCCAGGACATCCACTCTTCTTTCGTCCATCAAATCCATGATCTCTTCCACTCTTCAACATACTAGCTGGTATTAATATTACACTTACACATATGGACATGGTTGGTCTTGTTTGACTTTTAAAAAGCCGCTCCAAGCGCCGTATAGTTGTGACGAACTTCCAAATACATTTCCTTGATTGATTTTGGGTTCTATTTTGGTCATTTGTTCTTTGCCTTGCCACTTTTTATACGTTACTTCTCGCGACCAAAGAACAACGGGAAAATGAGCTAATCAGATCCAAGAATTATTTTGTTTACAGCTCTTTTTTGTTTACAAACTGGCAATTGTAATCTTCTCTGATGAGCTAGCATGCCTGACTTGGACTTTGCTCAATGCGATCCCTTTACATTCCTTTATGAAGTTAGAGGCTGCCTAAAACTAATGACGATTACAAAACATGCACAATATGTAATTTTATGTCATATCTTCGAAAATAAGTATAATTCAGTGACATATGTATAATTAAAACCAAAGATAATGTTCCAAACAACCTAATTCATAGACATTTCACCTTTCACATTTCTAGCTGATAGGATTAAAATATGTAAAAATCTGAGCTATACTGATGAGTCACCACTACCCGACTTCTAGCAAAATAAGTTCAAAAGATTGGCGTAGACAGAGTTCAAATTGCGGAGATCATCGGCCTAGCCGATTGTGCCATAATCAGCTGATCAGCATATGCTTAGCCCAAATTACAATTCTACCTGGTCTGCTAACCGAAAACTTATTTTTAACTTCTACGTTTTCTTGACATCTTAACTGTTTTGGGAAGATATGCAACTCAAAGCTTCAAATTTGGCACCATAAAAAAAGTTGAGGCAGAAGGGTATGGAAATACGAACTTTGTTCTGAAAACTCTGAAGAAGTTGAGAAACTTTGAAATATACATTCTGAGATTGGTTCTTTAGGCTTTGAAAATTGATTTCTGAGAAATAGTAGGGCCTACTTGGTCTTTTTAGTTTGTAATAATTATCATTCACTATTTAGTGATTTGATAAATATTTTAACATTCCTCCATGCAAACCTACTTTATAGCGCAGTTGTTAGTTATTAATAGATGGTGCAGAATGAAAGTGATTAAGAAATGAATACAGGTGAATATAAGCTTGGCTTATCATAATTATTTAAATAGCGTTGTGAAAAATAGCGTTGTGCAAGATAACGTAAGTCGCGTGTTGCAAAGTAATAGGTTACTTTCTCCTCGAGTAGTAATCTACCGTCACAATTTATAAATAAAAATGAACATGAACGTCTGTCTGACAGTGTGTGTGAACTTGCCACCTTACCTTGAACCAAATTTAGTTAATTTATAAACGCTATCTAAACAGTGAAACTCTTTGTAGTAATATACTTGTAGGGTTTTCCCAAACCAAATGCTAGTATACATTTAACCTGGTCTAATTATATCGAACGGAAAATCTGGTCGATCAGCTTTAACTGATTTTTGATTTCGCCTTATTTTTCACTCTCGCAAATGCTGGGGTCACTCAGCCATTGGAAGGAAGTATTTAAATAACTGACCGTTCTAACATACATTAGTGGTGCAAAGGATATCGAGGTTTGAATCCTTGCGATCACGTCGCCTAAATGTCAAGCTCATTTAATTATGGCGGGTAGGGATGTTCGAATCAAATCCTTGCCGGGTAAACTGTTGGTAGTTGTCCCTCCAGGTAAAATGCTGGAACATTTTCTTAATCATCCCTACCACAATTATCTTAGTTAATCTACAGACGCTTAGCCAGAAAGGGTGTGTGTAGCTCTTCTAGATATGACGGGGAGGTCGTGGGTTCGAATCTCCGCTAAGGTGTACTGTCACTAGTTTTCACTAAATGGTTTCCCTCTCCCTCACGCTACGTAAACGCTGTAACATTCTACCTTACTCCCTACCACGTAAAATGCTGGAAATTTTCTTAATCATTCCTACCACATCTTAATATATATATATATACGCTTAGTCAGAAAGGGTGCGTGTAGCTCATCTAGCTATGACGGGAAGGTCATGGGTTTGATTCCCACTCTGGCGTACTGAGATTGATTTTCTCATCCCAAGCAAATGCGGGTACAAGTTATACCTGGTCTGTTTATATCAAACGGAAAATCTGGTTGACCAGAAAAACTTGTTTTATTTTCCTTATTTTTTCACTCTGGCAAATGGGAGGTGCACTCAAGCATCGGAAGGAATTATCTGACCGGACGACGGTTCTAACAGACGCTAGCGGTGCTAGCCCTGCAAAATATATCGAGGTTCAAATCTCGGTGGGCACGCCTTCTAAATGTCAGGCTCATCTAATTCTGGTGGGGGATGTTGGAATCGAATCTCTGTCGGGTAAACTGTTGGTAGTTCTCCTTCCATGTAAAAAATGCTGGAACATTTTCTTAATCATCCCTACCGCACTATCATAATTAATATATGTTGACGTTTAGCCAGAAAGGGTGCGTGTAACTCATCTAGTTACTGTGGTAGAGGTCGTGGGTTCAAATCTCCGCTGAGGTGTACTGTCACTAGTTCTCACTAAATGGGTTCCCTCTCCCTCACTCCACGTAAACGCTGGGACATCTCTACCATACGCCTCCGCCAACAATGGTCCATGTTGATATGATGATTATAAATAACCGTGAGGGTTTCGAGGCCCCTGATTGTGCATAATAGAGCTGTGTCAATGCTCTCTAGTTGTGACATAAAAGTTTCCCTTCCTAATGTGTCCTACCCCCGGGGGATTTGACAAACAAGGCGGGGTGGTGGAGTGAGGAGTAAAGTGAAAGGGGTCTTGCTGCAGCGAGCCATTGCCGGCTGCACACACTCAACGCTAAACGGCCATCGGGAGAGGTTCGTGCTGCACGTTCCCACCCTCACTAGCGATGCTGACATTTTATGGGACGTCGTAGAAGGAGTGCCCTACCCCGTGGACTGCACGTTTTATATCTTTGCCCAAATGAGTTGAAATTAAAATGTCGGTTTAAAGAGACAGAATAATAAAATTAGTAGTTGTTAATCATTTGACGAATGTACCATCATTTGCGCTGAGTTTATATGTGTTTGTAATATCGTGTTTTATTCACGCAAAACCTGTTTGTCTCTTACCTTATCCCAACACGTAGGGTGACAAAATACAAGTCTCGACTTTTTCAGCCGCCAAACTGGCACCAACCATAAACAGGGTCAATGACCTCACAGTATCAAGATATCGATCTATTCCTTTCATGACTTGTCTTGTCGAGCCGCCAAACTGGTGCCAGATATGAGTGATCAGGGAAAACCCACTGCCACATATAAGGTGAGTGTTGCGACATCACACGCAATTATGACGTCACACAGATCGAGGCGACTTGTCTTGTCGAGCCGCCAAACTGGCACCAGTTATGAATCGCCAGGGAAAACCCATTGCCACATATAAGGGGAGTGCTGCAACATCACATGCAATGATGACGTCACACAGATCGAGGTTACTTGTCTTGCCGAGCCACCAAACTGGCGCCAGGTATGAGTCATCAGGGTTGCGACAGTGATTACATCATCAGGAAAACCCGTTGCTACATAGAAGGGGAAAGGTGGAGGATTTCCAGGGTCAATGACCTGTACTAGTTCACGGTTTCAAGGTCACGATCTATTCCTGTCTCGACTTATTTTGTCGAGCTGCCAAACTGGCGCCAGGTATGAGTCATCAGGGTTGCGACAGCGATTACATCATCGGGAAAACCCGTTGCCACATAGAAGGGGAAAGGTGGAGGGTTTCTAGGGTCAATGACCTGTACTAGTTCACGGTTTCAAGGTCACGATCTATTCCTGTCTCAACTTATTTCGTCGAGCTGCCAAACTGGCGCCAGGTATGAGTCATCAGGGTTGCGACAGCGATTACATCATTGGGAAAACCCGTTGCCACATAGAAGGGGAAAGGTGGAGAGTTTCTAGGGTCAATGACCTGTACTATTTCACGGTTTCAAGGTCACGATCTAGTCCTGTCTTGACTTATTTTGTTGAGTTGCCAAACTGGCGCCAGGTATGAGTCATCAGGGTTGCGAGACTGTGATGACATCGGGAAAACCCATTGCCACATAGAAGGCGAAGGTTGCCAGGGTTAATGACCTTATGTACTAATGGTTTCAAGGTCACAATCTATTCCTGTCTCAATTTGTCTTGTCGATCCACCAAACTGGCACCAAGTATAAGTCATCAAGGAAAACCCATTACCACATAGAACGGGGAGAGGGAGGAGTGTTGCGACATCCCACGCAATAATGACGTCACACATATCGGGGCTGACTTGTCTTGTCGAGCCGCCAAATTGGCGACAGGTATGAGGCATCAGGGAAAACCCAATGCCACATAGAAAACCTACTGAAAAAGCTCCATAAATAAACCTTTAAGACATTAAAGGAGGACAACAGGTCGTTAATCTCATGTCATGGAAATAACCAAAGGGGAAATGGAGAGGAAATTTTCTCACAGACGTGGAAAGGGGCTCAAACTTGGAAGGGGGAGGGTATAGCACCGTACTCAGCCAGTGCTACAAATAACAACCAATCAAAGTGCTGTACTGAGCCAGTGCTATAAATTGCAGCCAATCACAGCGCTGTTCCCATATGCCGTTTTAGCTACTTTAGGTTTTTGCTCGTGCATAAGTTTGGTAGATCAAATATGTTCTTTATAGCTTTATTATTATTATTATTATTATTATTATTATTATTATTATTATTATTACTGCTATTACTTATTATAGACTTATACTATAACTTATAAACTCTCGTTTGTTAGCTTTCACTGATGCACACATCAAAACAAAAGCACCTGCTACAATAAACTCCACAAAGTTCTAAATCCTGGTACACACGACACAACTTCTTGTACAGAAAGTTGTGCAAGAAACTGTACAATATCTTGGTCACAGCGATTGTATACACATTTTAGCCAGTGACTGTTCACACGGCCTTTGTGATTGCATACAATATTTTTTTAACGGTGGTTTTGCCCTTTTTATGGAAAAATAATAATTGATTGATTTAGAAAATATTAGTATTTAATGTAAATAATTTCATAATCATTCTTAAATATTATGAATATATATATATATATATATATCTCCAATTTTTTTTTAACATTCTTTTAAAACAGTTGAAAACCTTTATATTTGGGATTTAACCTCCTTCAATTATAATTATTTGTTTGTTTTCAAACATTTAACTATTTTTCTTACCATCACTTTTTTTAAAAAAAAGTAACTGTCTAGCAGACGAAGTTTTCGTGTTTACAACTCAAAAATTATACAAGAAAAATGGCTAATATAGAACGCATTCTATTTCCTGAAATTGTATACAATAAGTTGTGCAAAGCAGATCTTGTACAAGTTTTGGTGTTCACACGATGCAATCTTCAGGCTGCAACTTCTTGTACAACTTTATTTACAAGAAGTTGTGTCGTGTGTACTGGGCTTAAAGATGTGTAGGTACGGGGTCAGTACCTTGACAATATTAATTTCCCCTTTCATGCCATACCATCCCTCTATGTTTTGAAAGGAGAAGAGAGGGTTAGTGACTCTGGTCCTGGTCGTCACCTTTCGGGCAAGAGAAGTCGTAGCTCGGCTTCTTGCATTTTACCTGACATCCGCAGCTCTTCCCCTTCTCTCCCTCCGAAATCTATGACGTCACAAATAAGAACTACACTAGCTAGAGCAATGGGATGAAAGTTGGACAAATACCGACTTTCAACCACCATATTAGATGGACTTGTGCATGTCTTGCATGCATGTTACGGTCACTGCTATGTATGGGATTTTTTTTTTCAAACCTACTGATGCTTGAATTACATTTAAGTGATTACAAGGAGAATATTTTTTCAAACATTAAATAAAATAATTAAATATCTTCAATCAAAGGCAAGCAGTGCTTGCCCTGACGCGATGCCACTGGTAACATAAGTTCCTCTAGTGTTTCACTTTGGTTTGGCAGTACGAGAATAGTTTCTGTTCGAGTGACACGTTATTAAAATGGCAGCGCCAATCCAAGATCCCGCCAAATGTGAGGTTCGTTCCATGATACGTTTTCTGAACGAGGAAGGTAATCTCCCAGCGGAAATTCCCAAAATTTCTGCTGTTTATGATGACATTATGAATCGACAAAATGTGACGGAGTGGTGCCGTGAATTTGGAATTCTTTTAAAATCTAAATAGATTTAAATCTGTCATTTTCAAACGCAAAGTTGGTTCAGGATTCCAAAAATATATAATTTATACATCATAACATTTTTTAAAGTAAAATACTTTGACTTGAAATGTAGCTTGATTTCAAATATTCTACGCGCGCTTGAAACGTCTTGTGATTGGTCTGACGTCACTCTTGAGTAGCCGCTAGCCAGCCGACAGGATAATACATATATTTATAATTGATTCCGCATTGTTTTCATGACTGTTTAGTTCCTTTCTTTTCCTAATATTTATATTTTGTCTGTTTGTGATTTACTATTCACGTTAATATAATATACTCAATTATTGTATTTGTTGACTGTTATTTATTATTTTTAATCTACTGTTGCTATTTCTCGCCTTCCGACTACCAAATAAATTACAAAAATGTTAGAAAAGGGTTTCTTGAAAGCCACTACAGACAATTCACCACGTGTAGCTATGATAATGGTGGCGTCATTTCTGTCAACAAATGAAATGTTTGTAGGTGCAGAGCTGAAAAGAGTAAAAGACGCCAGGTTAGTTGAATATTGTTTTTATTTATTACTAATATAATAAAACCATCCAAAATTGACAATCTGAGATAGCTCAACAGTGTGCCCAGCTCACGATGCCGTGCTACTCTCATGTCCGTAAGGCCGGGTTTCGAATCTCATCCAAGTGCATTGGGTGTGGTTTTACAAATTGTGATCAACACTTTAGTTTTCCCTCACATCCCTTCACGCTAAAGGCCGGTACATTCATGACCGGGTCTAGTTTATTCCCGGTCTTGGTTCGCAATCGAATTCCGATCAGGGTGCGTTTTCCAAAATTATTTTCCACTCTCCCTCCACGCAAATGTGGGTAAACTTCTTATTTATTCAACTTCCTCATTCCTAACATTTAATCGTGATTAGGACATTTTATGCTTACAAATTGAACAGATGTAGGACGTGGTGCTAAAAAAACTATTCAACGATTTATTTTTACAGTCGTTGCATGTGTGAAGCGGTAGAAAGACGCGTTCAAAGCCCCAAAAAACTAATTATGTTTGAAATTCTTAAAACAAGTCCCTTATTGGTTTATGCGACACACAAAATAAAATGCTAGTAAAAAATACCGTGGTTACATCATCTGTTTTCAACACCTGTGCTCCCCTATGGTGGGAAAGCTTCACTCAACTTTAAAAAGTTACAGGACATCTCGAAGTCACCCACTACATAAAGACCGAGCTGAGACAGGGCCGGTCATGTGTCCCGACCGAAACTCGGGTGCATTTTCTGACAACATTTTCTTCCTCGCTCCAAGCCAATATGTTTAAATCGTGTGAACACGTAGGTCTACAATATAAAACTTGCGCAGAAAGGAAAAAACCTTTTGATCAATTAATTATCTAAAACTATTAATGTCAATCTACTTTGTTGAGAAAAGCTTTCTTAGGTAATGACTCTTACAAGTACAAGGTCGATGGTTTCTGTATGATTATTTTGATCTGTCAAAAAATAAAGAGTGTGTGTTCTAAGAAAGAAAATTGGCCTCTTTAAGTTAGTTTAGTTTCTTGCCTAGTGATGGACAATCACTATGTTACCGCTAACTTATAAACAATACAAACATTGCAGATCCTATTTTGTTTGATATTATATATATAGTCTTTTTGAATACTTACATTAAAATGATCTTCACAACAAAACATTTGTGAGGCTTGGAATTAATGATGTATTTTACATCTCTTCTTACTGCTTTTATCCAGGCTTTTCTCCTTCGAATGTCTTTAGGTGCATGAATAAATAGTTTATCTGTAGTAGAAATGGTTGTGTTTACACACAATGGTACAAAGAACCATCTATAAGATTTTTTAGTTGCAGCCATTGTGAATAAATAAAGTTAAAAGTACATGATTACACGGAAAGACCAGATAGTAAATGATTTATATAAGATAACAAACGATAAAATATACAAAATTTACAATTATTATAATATATTAAGATCACACGAAATAATAACAAAAACGAAATAGAAATAACGCAGCAAACTAAGTTAACAAAGAGCCTTTCTTCTCAATTGCTCACACTATTCAAGAGTGACGTCAGACGAACACAAGATGGCGCACGCTGTTTTTGCGCGCGGAATATAATGCCATTTAAACCGCTATAAACTCTTTCAAAATAACTATAGAAATATTAAAAAACCGTTACTTATCTGAAGGTTATAATAACCGAACTATATGATTTAAAAATTTAGAAGAACTGCCAATTATCGGGAGGAAGGACTAACGTTCACGAAGATCAAGGGAGCGGTAGGCCATCTTTGATCTCCGAAGTCCTTAAAAAAATTGAAAGAGAAATTCATGCAAATCGGCGTTTGACGATAAAAGAGTTGTATGACATAATTCCTGAAGTGCCCAAGACTACGATTCATGAAGCCGTGACAGAAAAATTAGGTTACAAAAAATTGTGCGCGCGCTGGGTGCTCAAAATGTTAACGGACTAACACAATAAGAAGCGGATGGGTTCTGCGCTCACATTCCTCACACGTTACGCAGAGGATGGCGATGAGTTTTTGGACTCTATTGTGACTGGGGATGAAACATGGGCTTATCACCACACTCCTGAATCAAAGCAGCAGTCATTGCAATGACGCCCTACTCATTCTCCCAAAATCAACAAATTCAAAACGTCGACTTCAGCAACAAAACCATGGCTACAGTTTTCTGGGACAGAAGAGGAATTCTCCTGGTTGGCTTTGTGCCCCCACAACGCTTGGGCCCACACTGCAAGTGCCACCACTGAGATGCTTGACATTTTCAATTGGGATGTTTTGGATCACCTGCCCTACAGTCCAGACCTCACGCCTAGCAATTACCACTTGTTTCTTCACCTGAAGAAACATCTGGGTGGAAAAAAATTTAATGACAACGATGATGAGGTTAAAGAAGAAGTCATAACGTGGTTCAAAGGACGAGCGGCAGACTTTTATGACTTGGGCATACAGAAGTTGGTTCCCAGGCTTAATAAGTGTTTGGAAAATGGCAGTGAATATGTGGAAAAGTAAACTTATCCATATGTAAGTAGTTTGCGGTATAAGTTTAGTTAAACACATTTATTTGTAAATGCTATGGTCTTTGTATCTTTACTCTCCGGACACGATTCGTATGAATATACAAAAGAATGGCTTGGAACACAACAATATTATACAAGTAAATTCAATCTTAGTGAGTTTTTAAGGATATGTAATACACACATTAATCTACAGGAGACTGCATGGGAGCCTCCCATAAACTATATGCGAACCACATCTTGCTTATCAAAGAAAGCCTTTCGGACGTTTGTGAGACATAGTTTCTGAGCCCTTAGATGAGAATATTTAATGAAACCCGGTATTTTATTGAAGAAGTATTCCAGAAGGTGCTTGATACACAATATTTCTAAAGCTTGGAGTATAATCCTAATGAAGACGTACCAGGGGTCCTCAAAATGCATCTCAGATCCCTGTTATTAAATTCCTGCATCTTAGCCATGTGAGTGCCCACCATCTTTGGACCATTTCTAATCGGCATGTAGCGTCCTCAGGCGAGGAGGCCACAAAATAATACAAGGAAAATACAAAAGGGTAAATAACAATAACAAGAGTGAGTGCAC
>CABFWO010001719.1:0-10001 GCA_902155825.1 Timema genevievae
TTGTTGAACTTGCTCTTCACTATTGCATTCCTTTTTTGGAAAAGGGCTGGTGACGGTGAGATCATAATCGATTAATATTTCACTAGAGCCGCGTATTCTTTGATGGTCCTTGGCCGATACATCTTTGTATTTGTCGAAGATGATGAATTTCTCGGTATCAGGATAGCGACTCAAGAGACCCATGATTGAGGCGATGAGATCGGATGGGGTGAGAAATACTTAAGCATGCGCTTCAGAGTCAGTAGCTTCAGATGGAAGTAACCCTTTCTTTCCACGCTCTCAAATTGGTAAACGAGTAGCGTTGGCCGAAGAAAGTTGTTTACCCAATGTCGACCAGTGGAATGTTGACGTGCTGTTTCCAGATAATGTTGTAGTTCCTCAAATGTCTTCCGTCCAGTTGACAAAAAACGCTGCAATATAGCCACTGATTCGCCACGGGAAGATCTCATTGCCTTCACCCAGGACTTGCCGTTGACTATACCATATGTTGAGGCAACATACACATCCAAACAGGATCCTTTCATGAGTTCCGTAATGCATCCAACAAATGAGATGACTATATATATCATAACCTAGCGGTGGCCATCTTGTGATTAGGCCGTGATGTTTTATTTTGTTCGTAAATGACGTAAAATGAAATGCCTGATGAAATTATGAATAGATTTAAAACAAAAATTATCTTTCTAGGTGCATTACAAGCCAAGATAATCAAATTTACACTATTTTGGGTAGCCATCTTGGATTAATGGATTTTGCTGTTGTTGCCCAATATTGTCAACTCTACAACCGATTTTAATTTGTTCAATGACCTCTTGGGAGTAAAAATCAATCATAGGATAAAACATGTCTATGTTTGCTGTCCACCAAATAGACTACCATAACCTTTGGGTGCGTGAGTTCCCAAGTCAGAAGCATCCAAGCTGGAGTGCCTTAGGGCTCTTTGGTGGCCCTGTTCTCTACAGTATTTAGGTGAACGACATCCCAAAATCCCCAGACACCAAGTTGGCACTGTATGTGGATGATTTGGCTCTAGTAACGGAGTCGTGCTGAGGGAAGGTGGTGAAGAGGAGATTCCAAACTCACCTGTCACAGTTGGAGAGGTGGATGACCACTTGGAGGACGAGTAGCAAAGTGGAAAAAGAGCACAGCTGTGCATGTAAGAGAAGGTACTACAGGCCAGCCTCTTTTTGGATGTTCTGAGACCAGATCAGGTGGGCGGACAGTGCTATCTACCTGGGACTTACGCTGTACACCAAATTGACCTGGAGACTAGACGTGAATGAGCAACTGATCAAGGCGAGGCAGAGGCAGCGTTGTCTAAGTCCACTTCTAAACATGCGCAGTGCCTTGTCCACGAGGAACGGTTTGACGATGCACAAGTAGCTGCTCAAGCCAATTCTCACTATGTGTGTCCCGCTTGGTGCAACCTGGTCGACGCGTACATAAGGAGGATCGTAGATGCAGGCTTTCTAGAACCGATGTCTGAGGATCATTGTGGACACCCCCTGTACGTTCGCAACGTGACTTTGCATCAGTATATGGAGATGCCCACCATAAAGGACAATTTCAGGAAGCTTGCACAGTCATTCTAAGACAAGCTTCCTGGTGCTACCATTTCTTTTATCCAGGTGATTGGGAATTACGTCATCGACCCTGGCGGATGCCACCAACGTCCAAAATCCCTGCTTGGAGGCTCTCACCCATCCCCTCCATAGAGTAGTGTCTATCTACGTACTATCTATAGACACCCTTATTTGGTTTACAACTTTATCTTTCTCCCTTACTAATACAATTATGCCTTTCCTTGTTTCAGAATCTTCGCGAAATGCGACAATCCGTGATCAAGTGCCGTCAATAGCATGGTGTGACCAATTGGTCAGTACATGTTATAATTTACTCTCAGGGAGCCTTAGAGCATGCTAATATGTGACTGCGACTGTGAGATTGGGGTTCAGTCCTGGTCTGGTGCACTGAGGTTTCTTTCCTAAACGGTTTCCCACTTTCGCTCTTCACGCAATTGCGGATACGCTTCCTCTAAATTAAACCTTCCTCATCACTAACTTACTAGCGTAAATAGTACATAAGTGTATAACTCAAATAGGTAGTAAGACATGGTGCTAAATAAAGGTAACAGTATCAAAAGAATAAACATATATATTTTTTAGGAATATAATTTTTTTAGTGTTTTTTTCCATATGGAAATGTTGATAATTCTCTTACTCTATAACCTTATAAATTTGGTAGCCTACTTATCTCGTAACAATAAATAAAAACTTGTAATTCATAATATAGCTTTCCCTATTCCGTGTATTATATCGGTAAATACAATAATAGCGTAGTCACAATATCGCAATATAGGGTCTACCCATTTATCTATCTAATTTTCAAACGAAGCAGCAAACATTTTTTATTCAGAACATCAGGCATAGTGGGGCTTAAAATAGTATTACATTAAAATATACAAACTATTTTATTTCTATACTGATCTACTACTGGGGTTTAATACCCTTATGAGTAAACATATCGAAACAATGGTATCGGGTAAAATGTAAGGAGCATATCATTATTAGTAAACAATTGACGTCGACCTCGCTGGTCTTGGGGGTAGAGTGTTCATCTTAATGACCCAATGTTCATGGGTTCAAATCCATACGAGGTCAACGGATTTTTACCAAGCGATAAAAATCCGTAGCACAGCATTATTAAGAGGGGAAGTAATGCCGGGATCACGATCAACTTAAACTTAACTTAACGTAACTTAACGTAAAGAACCTCCTTGTGTGTTTAAATGGAAGCGATCACGATGCACTTAACTTAACGTTGACTTGCAGTTAACTTAACGTAAGAGATGTCCTGGGAAGTCTTTTACTTTACTTTACGTTACTTGAAGGTTATTACGTGATCTAGCCAGCCAATCATTATGCGAGTGACGTCATCAGGGCTATTTAGTTACTCATTTATTGGTATTATGACTAATGTTTACTCTTTAGCGTAAGTTCTAGTGATCAGACATTGAAACAAAATAATTACACTAAAATAGGAAAGCTAAATTTATCNGTATTATGACTAATGTTTACTCTTTAGCGTAAGTTCTAGTGATCAGACATTGAAACAAAATAATTACACTAAAATAGGAAAGCTAAATTTATCAAACAAAAATTTGTAATAGATATTTATTAAATCGATTGAAAACTATAAACATTCCCAGATCATCACTGCAGAACTAGTACAAATCACAGATCATACTCGAGAATGAAGATGTTTGGCTCGAGTTGTTACGTTAAGTTACGTGAATCGTGATCACACATACGTTAAGTTAACATTAAGTTACAGTTACGTTAAGTTACGTTAAGTTAATGCTAAGTTGATCGTGATCCCGGCATTAAGCCATCGATCCCCTGTCGATTTTGGCGTGTGAAAGAACCCTGCAAAATACGTGAAAATACCTTTCTGGCACAGTTAGAAATGTAGACTCGGGATGGATGACCCAAACAAAGAAAAAAACTTCTCCCCTTCCCAACTCAAGATCTATTGTAGTTGGTTAGCAAGGAAGGGATCTCCTTTGACCTTGAGTTGGTAAAGTGGTCGCCTGACAGAGTGGTACATTAGCAGTTCCATCTGACTGAGACAGGGTCAAGTGGTCGCCTGATAGAGTGATACAGTAGCAGTTTCATCTGACCGGACCGGATCAAGTGGTCGCCTGACAGAGTGATACAGTAGCAGTTTCATCTGACCGGACCGGATCAAGTGGTCGCCTGACAGAGTGATACAGTAGCAGTTCCATCTGACCGAGACAGGGTCAAGTGGTCGCCTGACAGAGTGATACAGTAGCAGTTCCATCTGACCTTGACTGTGTCGGACTGTTGCCTTGCAGAGTGTTACAAAAGGAGTTCTGGCCTCATATTGGCTCCCGGTAATCAATTTACCTCACACACAAACCTAATTTTACTATTACTTTGATCAGAGATATATTTAGCTTCTGTTAACAAAAAAAATGTTTGGCACAGTTTTTTAGTAGCTCCCTACAGTCTTACTGTCTAGTCAAGTCTAGATCGTACTGGGATCAGACCATGATCCGTCACTGTATTGAAATATATTTTTAATATTCATACTAAGAACAGAAGTACTAAAGTGCCTGAGTCTAAAGTTAACTAGTTGGCATTACCTTGTCCCTAAAAGATGCTCACAGTCACACCATAGTATTAACTATGTACAGGTACATAGGAAGAATATATTAACTGTAGTGTACAGAGTAGGCAAAGAGAAGGGCAAGAAAGCACTTGATTCTAGAGATGTGAGATGTACAAACGTCCAGAATGCTTTTCTTTAATTTTAATATGAAAGGTTTCCAGCTATTTAAGTAGAACGATTGCAATATATTATTATTATTATTATTATTATTATTATTATTATTATTATTATTATTATTTACCACCACGTCTTACTACCCGTTCGGGCTATACGCTTAAGTACTAATAACACTAATGGATTAGGAACTGGGAAGGTTGAATTTGGAGGAAGTGAACCCGCATTTGCATGGAGGGAGGGTGGAAAACCATTCAGGAAAAACCACCCTCAGTTCACCCAACCGAGATTCGAACCTCGATCTCCCCGTCCTCGGTGGTCTGGCTCAAGATTGCAATATAAAGTCTATTCACCGTAGGAATTGTTTTCTGAAAGGCCTTTTTCCCTACCAGAAATCTATTACATAGTAGGATATTAGTAGGAAAAAATACCTTTCAGAGAGTAATTCCTACCGTGAATGGAGTTTACATCCCAAGTTTTAATGTTTTAAATTCAGTTTAGTTCATTCTAAAGACGCTAACACCATAAACGTTAACAAACAAGATTTGATAAAGCAATCAATAACAGCGATTCCAGTTCTTTTCTCACACTCACGTATCGACTATACAGCGCTTGGTGGTTGAATGTGTCATTAACTTCTGCTCTTATGTAGATTAGAAATGTTAATACTTAATATTAAATCACAGCCTTTACAGATACATTCCTTTAACTGGAAATTCAATAATAATAATAATATAAAAACACTACCGGATTTTTGTTTTTGAAAACTTACTGGAAATTTTCAACTCCAACCTTAGTTAGAAAATGTTTTATTATCTTTTTTGACAAGGATTTGGATGGTCAGTTTTTAGATCTTGATTCTTGAACAACTATCCACTATTTTGTGGCATTCTTTATGTATCTCACTACCGAATGTTAATAAATCTGTCAACCTTTTCTGTGACTTGTGCCAGATATTCTCGTTAAGAAACAAACATGTGGCAAACGTTGAACTCAGGCGATAAAAAATGTTATAAAAAGGAAAAAGAAAAAAACTAGAAATAATCTAGTCGAACTTTTAAAAAACATGATAATTATGGTTACCTCATACATGTCATCATCTGGATTCTGGTTGCTTCTTGTTGGTGGGTAGTTGAGAAATAAAAGGAGAAATATAAGTAAGTATTGTAGGATTGGGTGACCTGGCGGTTTAGGAGTAAGGTGTCGGACTTCTGTGTTGGGGGTCCGGGGTTCAATTCTCGGCCCTTCCTTCCCCTCTGACAAGACGTGTATTAATCACAACTGGTGAATGTGTGGAATGCCAGTCCTCCACCGTGGTTCGGATCCCACGTTAAACTGTAGGTCCTCCATTTCATCTCACAATCACTCTACCATTACTCATTATCGTAAGTGCAACCCGAATGGGTAGTAAGACGTGGTGCTAATAATAATAATAATAATAATAATAATAATAATAATGATGATGATGATGATGATGATGATGATGATGATGGGAGAAAACTTTTGGAAAATATATATTTTCTTGGTTTTTAACATTGATATTAGTTTACAGAACTATTAGTATTATTAGTATTATCTATCGAGAGTTATAGCTGTAGATCACATGACTTGTATGGGTATGTTAGAGTAATTTTAGTAAATTTTGCGTCAAAAAAACTTCCCTCCTATATAAATCTGACTGTAGCTCAGTGGATTGATGGTTATACCCATAAGATGTCTAAACATTGTGTTTTATGGGGCTGATATGATGTTCAATTATCCGTGACCGGTCACAAGGTCAGTCTGAAGACCATTCCACGCCATAAAACACGTCTGACAGTTTTCTATAGTGGGCTGGCCACGTGGTGCTGAACATACTTTACCTCATTTCCCGCCTACGCACGCCGCGTTCGGAAGTTGCACTTCCTCTAATGAACGTGTCGAGATATATTAATTTGAGGAAGAGCTATAATTGTGTTATTTTTTCGTCCTATTTGAAGGCATGCGCAGTGACTATCTCCAGTCGGAGTGTAATCAGGGCGTTATTTAGCTGAGGGGGGTTTCATTAGAGACAAATACTCCGCAAGAGCAACTAGGGAACATTTTTAAAGCTACGCTGAGATAGCCACAAGTGCTACCAACTATTCAAGACAAGTTGAACTAAACTCAGGCGTTACCAGCTTATTAGACACACCTCACAGAACAAGACGTAAGTAAAAATAACAATAACCCCCTCCCCCTCTTAATAAAAGGGGGAAGGATTATAGGGTTAAACGCACACGAATATTCTATTTTTTGGCCCTCCTCAATGTCTAGGCTAGTAGCTATTTTGAGTCTTATAAAATTCATACACCTACAACCCCAAATACTTTAGGACTAAATAGCATCTAAGGTGGTTTAGTATTTTTTTAAATCCTTGCCATATTTTTTAGGGAGCCAAAGTAAGTAATAATGTGATTGCGTTGGATAATTAGCCCATCTATATTAATAAAATAAAGAATGTGTGTATCTGTCTGTCGTGAGCGTTGCGCGATATCTAAAAAGTCGGGTATCCGTTTGTTGCGTATCAGCGTATCGTGTCAGCGTTGCATATCAGTGGAGACGGTAAATCGTTGCAAAGTGGAGGTCAAATGTGATACAAAGAAACGCAACGGGCCAGATCGGTCATTTGTCGGTTTTTCGCCGTCACATCAAAGGAATGATACGGGCCTAGGTTGAAACATACGTGGACGGGCTGTCATTTTACCGCGTTGCACGCTCATTCCTGTCGGGGACTCCCAGAGAAACCTTGTGTAGAGATTTGGTTTTTGTTAGTATGGTTTTTTACGTTTATTGTTGTTATTACTATATTTTTGTAAGGAGACCATACGGTTTATAGAAAGATACAGATAGTATCTTATTTAGAAATGTTGGACCCAATGGAGTGGAGTAAGGAGACCATACGGTTTATAGAAACATACAGATAGTATCTTGTTTAGAAATGTTAGGACTCAATTGAAGATAACAAAATTTCAAAATCAGTTGGGTGCATCCCAATGAAATTTTTGTACAATCCACTGACCGACTGGTAATTTAAGTCAGCCAATAATCTTGTTCCACTGTACACCTCCCTGCTTGCTTACTATGTTGACATCTACCAACGCGGCAATTTTCGATTTTCGATTTTTTTTTTTTTCAAAATCGAATAGTGAATAAAAACGTAAGAGGCTGCTGCTCTTTGCGGGGATGTGCTCATTACCACATAAAAACTAGAACTGAACACTCAAGTTCGATACTTATCGTAGTCCAGTGTCCTCCGTTTTAATATGGATAAGTAATGATGATACGCAAAGATGACACGATACGCATTAGTGGATACCCACCTACGGCACGCAGAGGTTTGAAATTTAAATGTTAGTAGCCCCTGTGCACGAACATGTGCACCTCAAAGCCAGAATTTTGAAATTTTGATTAGATTTTTTAAATTAATTAAAAACCGATTAGCGCCGTGAGAAAGCCATTTCATTCAAATATTTTTAATGCAGATTGGTTGCCATGGAGAGTAAACAAGAAGAGTTTGGTATCTACAACATACTCTTCTTTTCATGTCTCCGTGATAAAAAGAGAAAAAAGGGTAAAAATGGTATAAAGGGCAAGAAGTAAAATATAAAAAATAAAGACGGTATAAGGGTTAAAAGGGGTAAAAGAAATAAAAAATGTGAAAAGATTAAAAAGCCACAATAGGCACAACAAAAAAGGGTAAACAAATGTAAGAAAGGGTAAAAGGCGTAAATGACTTGGAAAGGGCAAATACCTGGTAAAAAGGGTGAATAGAGCAATAAAGGAAAAAAGGGTGAAAAGATTATTACTTTAGGGTAAACAGGGTAAAATTGGAAATAAATAAATCTAATCAAAAAGGGGAATAGGACCAAAAGGTAAAAAATTGCAAAAATGTCCAATATTGACCAAAATGTCAAAAATTACAAAGAGGTCACAGAAGAACAAAAATAGCAAAAAGAATATAAATCCTAAAAAAGAGTACAAGCAAATCGTAAAAAAAGTTATAAAAGTTAAAAGGGATAAAATAAATTAAAAAGGTAAATGATTAAAAAGCGGCAAAAGAATCAGAAAGGGAAAGAAAGGTTAAAATATTAACGGGGTAAAAAGCGTAAAAGAGGGGAAAGGGTAAAGAGGGTAAAAAGGGTAAATTAGGGCAATAAGGGAAAAAATTGTAAAAATATTATATCTTGAGGTAAAGAGGGTAAAAAGGTGTAAAATGGGTAAATGGGACTAAAAGAAACGTGGTAAATGTAGTAAAAAAAGTGCTTAAAAGTACTTTTGATTGGATCTAATAACAAACCTAATAGCCAATAATAATATATGCTGTGACACACTTTTTTTATTAGCACCAACAGGCAAATGTTCAAAGTACAGTATTATGAGTATTATGTATAGAGAAGTAACTTAGTCTTCAAAATAAATGTCAGCATTTAAAACATGTTGAGATTATGTATCTATTTTGATATTGTATATTGATCAACCTAATTTCGCGCTTTGTATAATAATTTAAACCAAAAAAGGATTATTATTTGAACAGAATTTAAGACATGGTTACTATTCCCATGTGGTTTATTTTATACACTAAAAATAATAAAGTAATTTATAGATTCCACATGCGAAAAACGGTTACACCAGCTAATAACAAATAAAACCCAAATAAGATTATTGGGTTTGTTTACTGGGATTAAATTGTTGTTAAAAAGTTAAAGAATATTGTTTTTATAAAAACAAGGGTTGATGCAATTAAGTTAAGATATTATATGCCTAACATAAATTGTTTAGAATTTCATTTAATAAGCTTGTCCTCTGCCCTTCTAGAAAGTTCAACCCCCTTATTAATAGTTGACGGAATGATAGGAGAATACTAGTTGTCGACCACCCCCGGAATTGACAACATCAGTTTTCATACTCGCCTGGGCCCCCAGAACATGAATCAGAAATAAAATTTCGTCATACTTGAAATGCAAACTCAATGTAAGCTATTGCCTCCACTAATAAGAGAGGACAGAGATGATTGGCTTCAGTAGCTCTCTTACAGGAGATAACATAAGTTGACTTGCTTCTTTTGGTTCTATTGCATCTTTCAAGGGATGGCAAAAGGTTTACTGACCTATATAGCATCTTGCAAGGTATAACAGGAGCTTACTGGCTTGTATAGCATATTGCAAGGGATAACAGGATATCACTGGCTTGTATAGGATGTTGCAAGGTATAACAGGATATCACTGGCTTGTATAGCATATTGCAAGGGATAACATGAGTTTACTGGGTTATATAGCATATTGCAAGGGATAACATGAGTTTACTGGGTTATATAGCATATTACAAGGTATAACAGATTACTGGCTTATATAGCATATTACAAGGTATAACATGAGTTTACTGGGTTATATAGCATATTGCAAGGTATAACAGATTACTAGCTTATATAGCATATTACAAGGTATAACATGAGTTTACTGGGTTATATAGCATATTGCAAGGGATAACATGAGTTTACTGGGTTATATAGCATATTACAAGGTATAACAGATTACTGGCTTATATAGCATATTACAAGGTATAACATGAGTTTACTGGGTTATATAGCATATTGCAAGGTATAACAGATTACTAGCTTATATAGCATATTACAAGGTATAACATGAGTTTACTGGGTTATATAGCATATTGCAAGG
>CABFWO010001719.1:17370-31828 GCA_902155825.1 Timema genevievae
GGGGGGGGGGGGGAACCACTATTCCATTTGCCTTATATAAAATACTAGCATTTAAAACACACTAGATACATTGTTTAACACACGTTTAGGGCCTTTGAGAGGCATTTTATCAGGGAGTACAAAGTTTTTCAGATCCCCTTCCATTTTCCATTAATCACGTCTAAAAAATTAATTAATTAATTCTATCTGATAAAAGAAAAGAAATAAAACAAAAAAATAGATATAATTAATACTTTTATATCTTAAAAAAAGGAAAAAATAATAAGTTATACTTATACTAATAATTTAGTAATAGTACTAGTAGTGGAAATATGAGTGCTAGTCTTCAATATATGCAAACATTTTCTGAGATCTCAGGAAATTCCCAGGTCCCTTTTCGACGGCCGAGCCCGGATGCGATGTACCCCCTTCACGCACCTGTCATAAAGCATGCTCAAATGTAATATGCTGTGTTCTTTGTACTAGAAATAGTTCTTACTTTCGACCTATGTAGATACAAAATTGTGTCATTTATATTTGATTTGAATAGAGGTGGTTGCTTAGCCCTAGGTCACCAGATCCTCAGCCTTACGGAAGTTCCGCTGCGTTCCTTGAGCCAGGTTGAGTCCATCACCACTGGGGCTCGCTAGTGTCAATTCTCACTTCCAAATGTACAGTTGTCAAATGACTCACTTAATATGTTCGTCATAATGGGACCATTTGGTTTCTCTAGCTGACCCTAGCTTCATGGAAGCTGACCAATTGACTCGAGATGGATATTTGTCTCCTCTATTTAGTGAGACCATATTTAAAATGAGCTTTTTTTAAAATCCCTTTGATGGCACCTAGCAATGCCCGTGTTTGAAGGACTCAAGCTCTCCCACGGAGCGCAACCATTTTAACCCGAAGGCTAAGGGTCTGGTGTATGTTTGTTTGTGGCCCTAGGGTTCCAGGGACTAGCCCCTAACCCTCGTGGGTTCTGAGAACAACCGAAGGGTGATAAAGGATTGTTTGGGGGCCAGTTTTATTTTATTAGGCTGACGGTTCTCTCATGGGGTTGTAGATTTTTTTTATAAACCTTACCCTATGGAGGTTTTATTGAGGACGGAACTCTCCTTGTGCCACTAATAGTGGAGAGGGGGGGATGTCCAGATGGACCTAGTGGCTAATGACCCCTCATCTGTTCCAGGTGGCACGCAACTCTTTCCTGGGGCGCCACCTCCTGTCGACTCGGCCCATCAAGAGTGGTGAGGTGGTGCTGAAGGAGGCCCCCCTGGTGGTGGGTCCCTCTCAATCGGGTATTCCCGTATGTGTGGGGTGTTACAAGCGTCTGACCTCCCCCAGTGTCACCACCTGTCCCCGGTGTGGATGGCCAGCGTGTGGGTTGGAATGCACCCTGTCTCCTCAACACCAGCCTGAGTGTGAGATGATCTCGACCAAGAGGATCATGGTAAGGTTGTGATAGCTCCGTTCATGTTGCATTATCAAGGCCATACCTAGGAGGGATGTTTTTGGGCTTCAAATAATATGTATTCGCTAACAAATGTTTATTTATCAAGAAGGGACAAATTAATGGTTTCTAAACAAAAATAATTCTAAACATAATTAAAAACTCGCTTAAACACCCATAGAACTTTCTTTCCTGTCATTATTTTAATTAGTTCTATCAATTCTGAGCTGTTCGTTGCTCCAGGTGGAAATAACGGACCTAGACTCACCCCAGCAGCCTGAGTATAGATGTCTGACGGTGCTACGGTGCCTGTACCAGAGGCAACACGACCCTCAATGCTGGGACAAGATCATGGCCTTGGAGCCCCACTCTGAGAAGAGGATCAGGTGTGGAAAGTATGAGGAGGATCGCGTTCACGTGGCCACCTTCATCAGGCAGTTCTTCCAGCTGGAGGATGAATTCTCAGAGGAAGACATCCTCAAAATATGCGGAATAGTACAGGTAGTCACAACACTGATACCTTTCCTCAGGTGGAAAGTTCATCTGGACTATGGTGGAAAACCTAATTGTAGAATAAATAGCCTCCAAATTATCTGATCGGAATCGATCACTGACTTCTTGGACATTATTCAGGCGTGACAGCTCACAGCTATCGTCCTGGTGATAAACAATTATATTTTACCTCGTTCATCGCGTCCTTTGGATCACTTGATGTATAATTCATTCCTCCTCCTTCAACTATGACAGCTTGTAGGTATAAAATGATATAGGCTATCATTATGACATCATCTTGTTCAGATCAACAGCTATTTTATCCCACTAACGGACCCTCAGCACGCTGCCGTGTACGATACTGCCTCCTTCATTGAGCACAACTGTCGTCCTAACTGCTCCAAGACCTTCACGGAGACAAATGAACTGATGATCAGGGTGGCTATTCCTGTGGAGGAGGGCGACCACCTGTCCATCAGCTACACGGAGCAGACCTGGGGTACAGCCAGGCGAAGACACCATCTAGCGCAAGAACTGCTGCTTTGCTGCTGTGAGCGCTGTAAGGACCCAACAGAGCTGGGGACCCTCTATAGCGCCATCCGATGTCGCTCAGGGTACGTTCTGATTTGTTATATCTTTTCTCCCCGTTTAGTTCTCTTCTTCCTATCTACAGTATTAATACGCCTTTTTTTTAGTTCTCATAGCGATAGTAGTGTAGTAGGGGGTTGAATTGGGAGGACGCCATTTCCTTACTTTTTTACTTTGATCCTTATCATCCCTCCACTTTTTCATAGGTGAGGATGGTCTAGTAAGCACATATCATTATACTACAAATAATATTAAAATCATTAGTGCTTGTTATATTTTGAGTTATATATGATTTTTAAAAAAATAACTAAGTCATTCATTGGGAGGAGTGAAGTAAATTATGATAAGGGTAACGCCATTTGGCGTTTGGTGCTCACATTTTAACTTGGATAATCCCTTTAAATAGCCAATGCTAATAAAAAATAACGGTGGTATACCCCATAATCCCTCCTAATTTTCTTCTGGGACTTGGGGGTGAGGAGCAGGGGTAGATACTTACCTCCCAAACACTCTTATCACCATAGCCCCTTCCCTCACTAATGTATTTAAGACTAGGACCAGTTTCATAGTCAGATTGAGTACGCCTCAAGTGTGGCACTACACTAAATATATGAGGACAACTACCTAGACCAGAATGTAATGGGCCAGTTTTATATGTGAGACCCACCCATTCCATTTGCGTTTAGGTAGGTGTCGTCTTGTATTTAGTGTATCATTGCACTTGAGGCGTACTCAATCTATTAAACTGGCCCATATGGGTCTGCTTCGTATTTAGACATAGCAGGCCTTAAGTGCGCTGCTATACTGAATAAAAGACAGACACCTACCTAAACTCGAATGGAATGGGCCAGTTTCACTTTCCATTCTGGTCTAGGTAGGTGTCGTTCTGTATTTAGTACAGCACCACACTTGAGGATTACTAAGTCCGACCATGAAACTTTCCCTTTATTACTTTCTAATGGTTCCCAACCTAAAAGCAAAGCAGGTGGTGAGTAAGTCCTCAACACTTTGACAAGGAAGGAAGAGATTGATACAAGACCTTTTTCTAGCCAGAGTGGGATTTCTACCCTTTATTTGGTACAAAGAATTATATAAAGTCCCTGAATAAGAGAGTAAACTTTTAAAAAAACAAAAATCAAACTTTGAATGATTAAAAGATGTTCACCCACAATTTGGGTTAAACTTCTTCCCATATCCCCCAATTAGTTATAAAATCCTAGCCCTTGGATCAGATTCAAGCATATAGCCATTCATCTGAACTTAATTTCACCAATTTATTTTATAAATACCTAAATGTAATATGGCTTGTGCATTGTTTACTCCCGTTTAGAGGGCATGCATTATCCATACTTCTTGGCACGGTTATGGAAAATATTTCCGTCCTATTTGTATATAGTATTTTGGATCATGTATCCCACTTATAGGGTGATTTTTTCTTGTAATTACAAAGCGAACATGTTTAATCATATATGGGACTGCCCATTTACACCGAGATTCGAACTTTTGGTGTAAGTGACCGAGAAATTATTCTGAATGATCAGAATATTTGTTTAATTGATCTCCAGAAATTGTGAGGGGTACCTTGTCCCTGACAACCCCCTGGTGAACCTCGACACAAGAGATGATGCCAGCGACGAGCAGTACCCTTACTCGGGGTACACCAGTTGGAGTTGTCTCCTCTGTGGATCATCCAAGCAGCCCCAGGAGGTATATCAGCTCCTGAAGAGGGTTGAGTCAGATATCAAGGGAATGGGAGAGACGGACTTTGAGCTCAGAGAGGGGCTGCTATCCAGATTGGAAGGGGAAGTGCTGCACCCGAACCACTACTTCCTGACCGAGCTGAGGGGTGGTCTGGCCCAGACTTATGGCAGGGCGGGTCCTGAGGGGTTGACCGAGATCAGTGACAAGAGGCTGGAGAGGAAGATGGAGCTGTGTCGCCAAGTGCTGGCTCTCGCAGACACATTGTTCCCAGGCAAGGCGTTCTTGTAGTGGAAGGATATATGTTTGGTGCACCGCGTTTTACTACCCATCCGGGCTATCCATTTATTTACACTAACGGAGAAGAGATGAGGACGGTAGAGCTTATAAGGAAATTTATTCAAATCTACATGGCAGTAAAGTGGGAAACCACTAAAAAATACACTGTATAGAGCCCCTTCCTCCCCGTCAACAGAAATCCAGTGACACTTTTTGGGAAACTACTGTTTAGGATAAAACACCTCCAGAACACGGGACTGGGACTCGAATCTCTACTTCCCTGTCACTAGCAACCAGTTTATTGAGATAATAATGCTTCAGACAATTCTACCATGAATAAGAATTAGAGGGATACGATCGTACACTTGGGTCTAATTAGATTCTAACAACCTACCGGCGAGAACACGAATGTCTCGTCTTTTTTAGTTTATTGAGGATGGTGAAGTCAGGGTTCGAATATTGGTTGGGTGTAATGTGGTAATATTTCCTCGCTGTTTTAAAACTCTCATATCATGCAAATGAGGGTACACTTCCTCTAAACTTATATCTTATTCATTCTTAACCTCATTAGCGTAAATATTTGGTTAGTCTGGATGGATAGTAAGACGTGGGGCACGAAGAAATTTTATAATTTTTTCAATCCTAGACAACGTTACTGTCTATCGATCATTATTACCAACTATTCCCGCAAGCACAGAGACAAGAGTGATATTTTGTGTATGCTTTCATTCAGGGAAAGTATCTTAATCGTGAAAATTTTGACCTTGAAGTTATGATGGATCTTTTTTTATGTGGTGCTGTCCTCCAAATGTGGATTTCACAATTCTTTCTGTCTGTACTTGCAGCTATAACTGAAACAATTTGCTGGATTTAATTCACACTTGGTATTTATATATTAAATGGACATGCCTCAAGGAGAATTAGTGATTATAATAATTCTATTTCTAAAATTAAAGATGGTTTACTAATGACTGATTTTGGAAAATTCGATTTCTTTCAAAAACAATTTTGTTCAAAATATTAGTTTGGGGAGTGTTTTACATGATAAATGTTACCAGTATACTTATAGGAGGGAAATTCATTTATGGTTGTTTACTGATAAAAAATTATTGACAAATTTTTGTTCCAAGCTATAATAGATTATCTAAGAAAATATGTACTGTTTTTTGTACAATTTTTTTTCAACAAAATGTTTCTTATTGGTTTCTTGCATCTTGCCACCCATCATTTTACTGTACACTGATGATATTATACTGTTTCAGCGGAGAGCAGAGTCAGAGGGATGCTGATGTTTGAACTGCACGAATCTCTGGCCGAAGAAACCAGGAGAGGAGCGGACAAGGGAGATATGAACTTGTTGCAGTTGAAACACAAGATTCAGGTGAGTGCTAGTAGAAACACTTCGAACAGTGCCACACGAGTGTTACATTTAGTTGAGGCTTTTCCGTGTTGCAATTTATCCCATATTGTTTACTATAACCAAAGAACAATTGTGGAATAGTTTGGAAATACGTAATAACTTTATTAGCAACCCAGTATGCATGTGACCACAGGAATTCTATCACCTTCTGTAGGTCGCAGGTGCTAGTAACCCAGTGTTATTTTACCTCTAGGAGTACCTATACCTCGTGAAAGTTTCCGATCAAGTAAGCCAATGTTCTTGTGACCGCAGGAATCCCAACATCTTCTGACAGGTGCAGAGAAGATGCTCAGCAGTGAGCCGGAGGTGATCCCAGAAGGGGAGATTGCAGTTGAAGTCAAACGTAGGATCCTCGACCAGGAAGCCTCCCAAATGAATGGGTCTACAAAGAATGTACCCCTCTCCCAGACCAAGTGCGTCTCCATGGGCATGTGAAAAGGGGATAGGGTCACTTTGTTTTATGATGTTCTAGAATCTAGACTCTTAGAATACGGTAGAAGCTCATATAGAACCAATGCATGAGCATTTTAATATTCTTTATGACCTTATCACTACACCAACTGCTGGTGCAGGGGTAGGCTATGTCTTATGAAACTATTTATATCGTTATTAGATGTAAGGGTAGGTAAAGCTTGCCCACAGAACATTTATATTGAACCAAATTATTCACAAGGTTTATATTTTAATATTACACTCAAGGAGTTAAGACGTACTATCTCAAAAGTATAGCAGATTTAGATTTGATTTTAATCTAGCGTGTAGGGTGTATTTCCAGTAAACTGTAGTGAATGTACTTCTTGCTCTCTTTGTAGTAGTTTGTATCATCAAACAATTACATCCTATTGTTTTAATAGCAAGCTAGTTTAGTAAAAATGGATGTGTGGTTGTTGATGAACTATGGTACTGTAACTAAAAATAAAATAAAGTGAAATAATAAAATTCCAATAGTACTTACAAACATTAAAATGAATTGTTCACAAAACTATTGATTGAGTTTTAACAGTATCAATTTCAACCACTATGCTCGCATGGTTCTTAAACAAACATTTTATAGTAAAAATTAGACTGGAAATGTTTTAGTGAGTCCTTCTATCTAAACAAAAAATAATGTTGAGAAAAATATGCTAGTAATGTATAATAGACAAATAAAACAAATATAAAAAATATATATATATAATTGAGAAAACCAGTATTGTAGCTCAAGCAAAAAACAAAATCACTAAAGATGATTCAAACTTGAAATACAAATAAAACAAAGGAATAAATGAGATTAAGTAGTGAAGATTTTATAACTGGAATCTGTTCCTGTCTCTCAGCTTGATATCAATCTGGATTGAAACCAACAATTAATCAATGGGATCATATGATGCTGTAGATATAAATGTTCAGAAATTCACCTGATGTTACATAGTTAATTTAATTAGTCTGTAGACCACATTGTGTTAGATAATTATTTCGGCGTTTTACATTAGACACACTACACCAGAGTTTCCCACATGGTGTTCTGCGGGGTAAGATTAAGGGATCCACAATAAAATTAAAATGTTTAAAATATTTTTCACATTAAAAGTTAAAAATACTTCGCATACATTAATATCTGGCGGACAAGACAATATTTGGGTCAGTTGCTTTTACTGCACAGCTTGTGTACTAAACGGCCTTTGTAATTAGTCCAGAATCTACAGTGTGTTCGTTTTGTTTAGTGGCGCTGATATTCATACATTCGCGGGGCGATTTATGTGAATAATGTAGTAACATGAGTGGTTGCAGTATGAAATCAAAGTAAGCTACTGTTGCCGTTCGCCAGTACCTTGTGCTAAACTCGCTATACTCTGGAACCAAAACGAAGTATCGAAATCGATTTGATGCGGCTCCAGACAAGCGAATACAATTGTCAACAATCAAACACAACCAAGAAGAATTTGTCAAAAAAAGAAAATATTACACTCTGATGGTTAAAATGTATTGTGACGATTTTTTTTAAATTTTTTTATACTAATAATAATAATAAAGAATCTGATACCAAAGTAATAATTATTTAATTGAGAGCGAAGCCTTAACATATTTTTCCCTGACAGGGACGGATAAAGGATGGCTGCATTTATATATGAAGAGGAAAAAATGTATAGTTGCCTTCTACCCTGAAAAACTTAACTATTAATTTAAAGATATTTGACCTTAAGCCAAGGAAATTTTTTGCCTGTGGCTCTTTTATTTTTTAATAATCTGAGAATATTTAAGAGGTTTTGTATGTTATACAAAATATAAAAGGGTTCTGCAAATAAATTTAATTGGAAAGGCTGCACTACACTTTTCCACATAAGTTATATATATATATATATGTGTGTGTATATATATATGTATATATATATGTGTATATATATATATATATATACACACATAAGTTTTATATATATAATGGTACCACCGTATAATGTATGTTTCCTTTACAAGTTTTCTTTATTTCATAAGCATATTATGTAGTTTGCACAAGTTTAGTGCTCAAGTGTCTTTAAGCATAAGCAAACATAAGTACTACCGGTATATGAGTGCTAGGAATTTAAAATTAAAAGCCAAACGTTTTATTCAATACAAATCATCCTTAGAAAATTAAAGTAGTAATAATTAAGACAAAATTAATATTGAAAAACTGCAGGAAATGTTTCTGATATTTTCTAAAGACAATATTTTAAAATATAAGTTACATACTATAATTTTTAGCACAAATGTATTGCTAATAGGGTTATTATGCAAGTTATATAAAGTTATAATCTGCTGTAAAAATAATGAGCGCCAACAAGAAGAGGGTATACAAATGTCTATAAAAGTGCGAGGAGAAATATTATAAAAGAAAATTAAGACCCTTGACCAATACCATTTTAATTTCTTATTCATTTTCTTTCCGAGCATTATTTGATGCGAAGAAAACCAGTTTTTTAAAAATCTATATTTAAGAATATTATGAACAGTTTTATGATTTAGTTCACTTTCATCTCAACTTCTGGGTCTATTTCAATTAATACTGGTACATTCCTCATGTACAGATTCTATACTTGGGTGGTCAGCCTACGCAACATTTGCAGCTAAGATGATTCTGTTATGAACTTTGTGTAGAAACACACTCATGTTATAAAAGTCTAATTGTATTTTAGTTAATGATTTGTAAAAGGGAATCATTTGTACTAAAGAACCCTAAAATTTAAACAAAATACTGTACGCAAAGTACAACTAAAAATTATGGTTTCACTATCGATCATTTGCTTGTACTGTAATACAATTAAGGCACAGGAAACCATAACCTACATTAATGCAGCATTACTACAAGGGCTCCGCAATTTGGTGTCTGCTGTTGGGCAGCAAGTGCACCAAATTTGTATGGCATAATAGTCCTGAGCACTGATACAAGTCATACAGGAGCATCAAGGGAAACTATTACAATAGCTATCAAATAACTATGACTAAACAATGTATACACATTTTTTTACTAAAATACAAGTATACTTTTATAACATGAATGTGGTTTTACACAGAGTTCATATCAGAATCATATTAGCTGCAAAAGTTGTGTAGGCCGACCACATTTAAAATGTTATTCACGCATCAGTGGGTTTGAAAAAAAATATTCCCATACATGGCATGGACCATAACATGCATACAAGATGTGCACTACTCCTTCTAATGGTGGTTGAAAGTCGGTATTTGTTCAACTTTCATCCCATTGCTCTAGCTATTGTAGTTCTTAATATTTTCCAAATCATTCAATCATTATTTTTCCATAAAAAGAGCAAAAATGCCATGTGTTTCCAAATATTGTATGCAATCTCAAATGCCATGTGAACAGTCATTGGCTAAAATTTGTATGTAATCCATGTGACCAAGATATTGTACAATTTCTGCACAACTTTTTGTACAAGAATTTGTGTCTTGTGTACCGGGATTTAGGGTTCCGTGGAATTTATTGTAGCGGGTGCTTTTGTTTTGATGTGTGTATCAGTGAAAGCTAACAAACAAAAGTTTATAGGTATATGACTATAATAAGTAATAACACAACAATGTAAATCACAGAACAGAAGAACGACCAAAGCCACAACTATCATTAAAAAAAAATCTCCAAATAGCAAACTTTTTTTTTTTAGAAAATGCAAGGACCTCCTCTTTTAGACTTGGGGGCACCCCTTCCAAGCTTGCCTAAGAATTTTGGTCACGAGATGCTACTGCATCCTAGCCATAATTCCAAATTATTTTTTATAAATACTAGCATTTTTTTAAAAATGTTAGCTTGTAACAAATTTTTCCGTAGTATCCGAATATTATAATACTTTATCATCACCTCAAGGAAACACATGAGCCAACAATGAGTTTCTTACCAAATATAATTTTAAATTAACGTATCTCCGCTGAGATTATTTTTTTCGACTAAGGCATATGTTCGATTTTACCCACAACAATAAAGCCACTCTGTAGAGAAGTGATACTGTGGGAAACCAATTCAATTGGAAACTAGGCATACCATGTGGAAATGTATTGTAGGCCTACAGTACTTCACAATGGAGTAATACTCACTGGACCTATGTAACTATGCCTAACATTATATAATCACATCAGCATCTACGAGAATATGTAAGAATGGGACCGGAGTTCATGTTTATTCCAGTCACCTTTTTTATGAATATCCGATTTTTCTGCAACTGTTTCAAACAACAACACTGTCTCCGACCACCATCTGAAGTTGAAGTGCAGGCCGGCAGATGTTTCGTCTGCATGCTCTCAGGGGCGGCTGCCCGGGGAGCCAGCTTGAGTGGGATGGGGATGGCGCCAAACAGAACACCAACGTAACGTGGGCGTAATAGTGGAGTTGCAAAGCATAACAATCGTTCACTTTTTGATTCTAACATGAAATTTGACATATTATAAGTGTAGCTTTTTGCGGTGAGTAAAATAGAATATAGAGCTGCTCTTAAAAGGTTATTTTACATTTGTCATCTCGAAAAAATGCACCCTGAATTTATTTTTTTCACAATTATCTCATAAACCGTCAATTATAATAAAGTGTTTGTCATGTTAAAACTGAAAGAGAACATTATCTACAAAACCTGTTTTTATAATTTTCTTTGTAATCCGAACCTTTTTCGTACAATCTCACAGGGAAACATTTTGAGTATTAATAATAATAATAATATTTAGCACCGCGTCTTACTACCCGTTCGGGTTATACGCTTAAGTACTAATTACGCTAATGGATTTGGAATTGGGAGGGTTGAATTTAGAGGAAGTGAACCCGCATTTGCGTGGAGGGAGAGTGGAAAACCATTTAGGAAAAACCACTCCCAGTTCACCCGACCGAGATTCGAACCTCGATCTCCCCGTCCTCGGCGGTCGAGCTCAACACGACTAGCGCGTTAGCCAACTACGCCACCGAGGCGGGTATTTTGAGTATTATTAGCATGTGTGGAGTTTCCCTTCAGATTATTTTCTTATCACGCCCAGGTTACTTTAAGTTTGGAGTTGTTAGGTTCGAGGATTATTTTATTTTTTCTTAGGGTCCATTCGCGATAAGAGTGGTGGTAAATGACAGCTAGCAAAATATTTTAAAATGTTTAAAATAAAAACATAATTATAAACAAGTGGTTTGTTGTGAAAGTTTTGACCGCCAAAAGTGACACCAAATCATGTTCTGGCAGATCATATGGTTTAGCGAATGGATACATGAGAGTAGATTTGGTAACTTTTGCTAGCTCTTAGCTATCACCCTTCCTATTTGAAAGGACTATATTATCCACAGGTTATATAGAGGGACGCCAAAAATCAATCCTGCCCCAGCACAAAATTTACCTTGGGCCGCCCCTGCACGCTCTTGTCTAACGGGGTGGAATAGTTTAATGTTTTGTTTATCTTTAAATTATTATTATTATTACTATTATTATTATTATTATTATCACCGCGTCTTACTAACCGTTCGGGTCATACGCATTTATCTTTAAAGGGTTGGTCATTATTTTTACATGTGATTGTTTATAATGATGATTAAGGGTTTGATATTTGGTTAATTATTGTTTAATGATAATATATTAATATTTTTCTCGTACGAACGTAGCTCAGGATGCTTCGTGCAGGATCGAAATAGTCTCACAGTCAAAATGTTCCTATACAACTCTGTTTAACTAAGAGGAGGAAAATTCGAAACCTACTAACGTGTGAATGACCCCATCTCTTTGGCCACGTTCAGTTTTATTGAATATTATGGTTTATTTCGTTCGAATATCTCTCGTTTACTTATGAGTAAACATAAATTGTAACCTTCTCTGTTTAATTAAGACTAATTAATGGTCGGTTTTAGAATTTATATGCCTAAATTAAAATAACATTTTGATCAATTATTAATTTATGTTGTCATCTTACTGGAGGTACAGTTTGAGGAAGAAGACCCACAATGCTGTCCCTTTTTTAGGGGTGGGGGTGGGGGGTCTCAAAATGTCTCCTGAACCATTCTGAACATTTATCATCCCTTTAACATTGTTTGGAAACATCTTGCACTCGTTTCTGAAATGTGTTTTCGGAACCAACTTGCAAACCATTTGCAAACATTTTTCCATGTTTACTTTGTGTTTTCCAAAGAGGAAACTATGTTTCTTGCCATCCATTTCAAATGGGCTACAAGAAACAAAGTTAGCGTGTCTGGATTTATTTGCCAACATTGTTGACAACAAACAACGTGGGCCTGGCCGGTCGTTCCCGATACTGGTACCAAACATTTGTAAAAGATCTTCAAGATCTGTAGGAGACTTGCGAGTGACGTTCTTAAAACCACTGCCATCTTCGAGCTTTAGTCCTGTCAGAAGCTTATTTGCATGAAAGTATGAACCATTAATTTTTGAAGCACTGTACGAGTCTGCCACAGTTTTTTTTCTCTTTCTTCTTAAACAGTCCATAACTACGTACAAAGCACAAGCCAGCAGCATACTCCTCGGCAGACATCTTTTACTCAACTTAACTCTGGACGGGAACTAATATTTCATCAGTGAAGTCTGGATGCAAAACAATGTTTGTTTAGCTTTTCGCAAACAATATGTTACCCATGTTTGCAAACTGTTTCTATTATGTTTGCGAGCAACAGGAAACATTCTAGAAACATCGAGGCCTTAGAAGTGAACGCGAACCACCCCCAAATTACTACGCATTTTTTATGTAGACTATTGCTAAAAAAAATAGTCCCCATGATGGTTTTCTATCTACACGTCAAATTCTCGAAGATGATGAGTGAGAGGTGATTATATTTGTAAAAAGTATTTTTTTTATTCAATTTAACGATTTTCACTCGTAATTTTATAGAATAAAATAAGTTAATTTTGCGATTCCCATTTGAACGATCTCTTATAACTTAAAACGAACTTTTAACTTAAATGTTTTTTATGTACCAAACTATTATTATTTGTCGTAGTGACAACTTGACTGATTGTATTTCACTGGTGAAATACGGATCATAATTTTAAGAGTGTACTAATGTATTCTATTGTAACTTGCATTTTGTGTCACTGCACTTTTTTTTTCCTAGATATATTTTTGCTGTGGTAGGCCTATGTTGTAAATCACCATATGCATTGTCAAAGTAGCCTTATATATTGTCTATGCCTCAGAACCTATTTTTCAATACGTCATATCACCAGTCACACTCATTAATATTCAAGAAGCACTAGCTCCCTATAGCGACTATCCTACAATTATACCTTAGTGTTCCAGCCTTTTATTTTAGCATCTATGATTCTAGTCCTTTACCTGAAGGTCCTGAGGTTAGTGACCGTTTCTCCTACAAAAACGAGACAGGTAAGTTAGTAGCAGGCGTCCCGCAAATAAATACACTTATGTGAGGTTTAGCAAGGTAGAGAAACCGGCTACCGTCAGGCATAGCTGTTCCACAAGCTGCATTATTTAACTTACTTGTAATATGTGTTCTTTTTGCGTGGAATAGATCTTACTTTAAACTTACGTAAGTAGAAAAAAATAGTGTAATTTATTTTTTTATTTGAAGTTTAGCGTATTTTCTTAAGAGTTTGTAACTAAAATAATATAAGTGTTTTTAGTTCATGCCTGAATAACTTTCATAGTAATCTCAAGTCCTAGCCAACCCTCCCCCGGTTCTCTAAAACCGCCCAATCCTCCTCAACCCCTGTTACAACCACTATACAGCTGCACTTGGCAACTCATCATGAGACTAGCTTCTTCTCGAGGCGGTACTCGTGAAGTAGGTGTAAAGGACGGGAATCTAGAAAGGACTGATGAAAACTAGAATTTTTTTAGACAATGTATATTTAATATTAATAGTGAGAGCGAGAGAAAAAAAACCATTTTTCTCTGTAAAAGAAGCATTTATGTCAGTTTATCACGTTGAGGCTGTTTTTAAACTTACAATAGCATAGGACTATATAGCTTTGGTATTTATAAGTCCAGTTAGAAGTTTTGGGGGGACTTAATCTCATAATCTACCCTGGCGCTAAGCTCCTAGAAGTTTTGTAAAATTGTAAAAACATGCTGCCAAGGCCGTAGCCAGCCAATAT
>CABFWO010001719.1:31948-83306 GCA_902155825.1 Timema genevievae
CCGAACACCCCCCCTGACTACGGCCTTGTATGCTGCAGCACTTTTGTGTTCAACTTTAAATGTTACAAATCATGTCAACGCATTTGGATAATCAACAGCGCCTATGATTTTATGCGTGTAATTTTCTTTTATCAAGCTGATTATCGCACACATGCTAGAAACAAATTTATGGTATAAATAACTTAATTTGGGATATAACACGTACTACCCAGCCCAACAGTATAAATGTTTATTACTCGAATATAGGGTAGAACCTGTGTACAAATAATGTCTTCGTCAGCACCACCCGTAATCTAATCAGAGTCTTCTACTGGTGTGGCTAATCACTTGAAACACTTAGACACAGAGATTTTTGGAATATTTTATCAGGGGAATTTCTCAAGGACTGTTTTTTTTTTCTCAAAAATTCTCCTGAAATTGGTTCTCATATAAAGGTTTTTTTAATGCCAGTGGTGATTTGTACGAGGTTTTTTTTTATACACGTAGTATCTATCAACAAACTCAAAGAAATATATATAGTGGCTAGCAAAGAAAAACAAAGTGATTTTAACAAATTAAGTTGGCTCACGAAACTTCCTCGACGAAAAAAAACACAAACATTATTTATAAATAAAAAAGAGAAATAAAAACTTGGGGATAAGGTCGCCAATGAAGGGAGAGTGTGAAGATGTTACAGATATACCAGCACTTTTTTTTTTTTAATCTCGTTCTCTTTGGAAGCGCCTGTCAGTCCATTTCAAATGAGCTATTTTCGCTTGTCGGCAGACAGAGAGCGTGTGTATGTATGTTAAGTGCGGAATGTTTTAAAGAGGAAGTACGAAAGAGGAGAAAGAGAAAGAAGATAAAACAAAACAAAAAATTATCAAGAAGAAAGAAACAGAAAATAACATTCAAAAAATAGAAATACACAAGCAAAACTTTTCGGGGCGTCGAAGGATGGATTCGTTGTCTGTGCGTACACGTGCTGATCCATCAAGGAGTCTTAGGATAATTGATCGAGGTTTGTTTTTTCACCCTTTCATCAAAACACTGGTGGGATGGTGATTTATTTTACTAAAAAAATATTCTTCTTGAAGATCCAGAATTAAGGTAGATTTGTAATCAAACTCTTTATGTGGTTTCGATCTAAAGATTTTAGCAGATTTTTCTGCCTTATCGTTCGAAGTGTTGTTGTTATGATTGAATTATTTTTATTTAAAATATATAAGGTATTGTTTCTAAACACAATGCTATTTCAAAGCACGAATTACATACTAGCTTAACCTAGAGACAGCAACTCTTGATAATAGACATCCATGTTTTAACGGTAATAGAATAACAAGATAAACATAACATATTCACCTTAGCGTGTTTTAGTTGGTCACAGGGATAGAACTAGAGTCCCCGCGACTCATAGTTGTCCCCATTTATACCCGCCTCCCCATTCCCCATCCCCCACCCAGCCAACAGGACGTGTCTCTCGGTGTTAAATAGTTAACAAAAGTAGTTTGGGTTGGCAGGTAGGACGCCGCCCGGTCCTCAGACAGAAAATAGATGCCTGTGTCTTGGTGGTTAGCGGAAAACTGGGTATTGTTTGCACGGCACCCACCGATTGGATCAAAAGAGTTCGGGGTTCCCTTTTGTGAAGAAACAGTTGGACGCCACTGCCAAAATATTCTGTTTTGTGACGTCACCCACGCTTCTTGGTGATGTAAGGACGTCTTGTTCACATCGATAGTAAGTAGTAGACCAAGTCTAACTCACATTTTAATTAAACAATTATATTTTAACATAGCTTTTATTTCAACGCCTTTTTCTTAATGCATACAATTTCTATGTTATGTAATTTTATAATAAACAAGAGCTATGGAGATGATGCTTACACATAGTTTATTTAAAATATAATTTAAGAGTAGTATGCATTCTTGTATAATTATATAAATTGTCTTTCAATTTGTGCATTTGTTCCAATGGTTGGGTAATTTTTAATTTATTACAACTATCTAGGGATTACATTTTATTATTTATAGGGTATAATAATTGCCTGTAAATTTTACCATACTAAACACATTGGGTGTATATTACAATCCAAGGGGAGAATCTATTACTTTATCAGTTATAAAGGGATAATATATTATTTTAGTCTACTGTTAGGGATTTTCAGTTAATTATTTTATTCCAATTTTTTTATATAATATTTAAATATATCGGACTAATATAAATATAGGTATTATGTTTAACTCAAATGGAGGTATTTATTTTTGTTCTGAGCTGAATTTTTAAGTTATCATTTATTTGTGTAAACATAAGAAAATGCACTTTCAAACTCGTCATGTAAGTTTAAGATTTGAATGTAGGATCTTAACGTGTAGAGAGAGAAGTTCTAGTTATAAATATTTTCTGCACATGAACACAAGATGATATATAACAGAAACAAAGTATAACCTATTTTAAAAGGATTAGAAGGTATGTAAAAATACCTTTCCTGGTAAAATTGGTAAACCCTTTTGTGCACGCGTATAGAAATTCAGTGTGTAAGGCAATGGAAAACCACCATCCTTTTGAACTTTCCTAGTACACACGATTTTTACCAAATGGTGCAGTCAGCCCTAACCAGCCTAAGGGCTGAGTAAGTGCCCAGCGTTTAGTGGATATAAATTACACCAAACCAACCTTCGGGTTGTTGACTTATTAACAAGAAGAAGAAATTGTATAGGCCCATACATACACGTAGATAAATTCACCAAACCATTTCACCCTTAGAGAAATGCGCAGACACGTTGTATAACAAAAACCAAACTCTCGAAATAAGTGTTACATAAAAAGTACTTTTTGTTTAAATATTGAGTAGGATGTTTTTAGTATCCTAAGACATTCTCCATACATCGTATACAAAAGGAAGTAAATAAATAGAAATACATTATATGTGATATAATATTGAATATTTGGAAAAAATTAAACCTATGGGTAAGAAATGTTATCAGCATATATAAAATATATTAAAATAAACAATATGATATATATTATTTTAACTAAGGTATGGTTAAGACAAGTATAAATTTGTAGGCTGCAAACGTGTACAAAGTGAATAAATACGTCTTAAGCGATTCAAACAATAAACTTTTAAACTATCACTTGCTTTACGTGTTCAAAAAGCAAAATATAACGTCCAACCAAAAAGGGATCGAAACAAAATAAAAAACTTTAAGTTAACCCATTAAAAACTATTTACTAATGTTAACATCACTTGTGTGTATAAAGGGCCAGATGGAAGTAGAGGCATGCGCCGTGTGCATGCGGCCGGCCAATCAGCGCTGCAGCGGCTGTCATGTGATCTACTATTGCTCACGTGACCATCAGAAGTCTGACTGGAAACTGCATCGGGGGAAATGTGTCCCGTTCAAGGTAGTGCTCGCCACGTACTAAATTACCCCCAGACTTCAGCATATTATTGGGGGGTTGGGGCGCGGGGCGGCAAAATGGTTTCTATTTTATGCTAAAAATATTACATTTTCAACGTCATAAGGGAGAAATACACTTAATCTATATTTAAAACGTAGTTGGCTAAGTTCGAATCTCGGTCGGGTGAACTGAGGTTTTTTTCCTAAATGGTTTTCCATTTTCCCTACATGCAAATGCGGGTTCACTTTCTCTAAATCCAACCTTCCCAATTCCTAATCCATTAGCGTAATTAGTACTTAAGCGTATAACCCGAACGGGCAGTAAGACGCGGTGCTAAATATTATTATTATTATAATATTTAAAAGTTTTATATTGCATTTTTTTTAAATATAAGCTAACATAGTAATGTCTTCTAACACTCTGCAGTAACAGACATTTTATTACACACACATTCATAAAAATAGAAATATATATTTTATATGATTTGAACTCGTCTTTTCTCATGAACATGTTTCTCAGAGTAAAACTTCTGTCACTGCGGGATCTTAGGTAACGACTATGCAGGATCTTATAAAGTTTTTTTTTAAATTTAATTTATAGCAAAAGTCGTAGTAAAAAAACTTTAAATCCTGGGCAAAGTGTATAATCCCCCTTAAGGGTTAACATTATTATTATTATTATTATTATTATTATTATTATTATTATTATTATTATTATTATTATTATTATTATTATTATTATTATTATTATTATTATTATTATTATTATTAGCACCGCGTCCTACTACCCGTTCGGGTTATACGCACTTACGCTAATGTGTAATGGTAGGGTGATTGTGAGATGAAATGGAGGACCTACAGTTTAACGTGGAATCCGAACCATGGTGGAGGCCTGGCATTCCTTAAGGGTTAACAGAAAATCCATTAATATGGTTCACACATTAACATTTTTTTAATAATTCATAAATCTACAACAATTTTGAGTTACTCTACTTTTTACAATAAAAATGTTTGACAGTGAGTAAAATACAGTAACTATAATTTCTTAAAATACTAAAACGGAATATATATTTTTTTAATAAAAGACAGTAGCGTCTTTATTGTGATTGTCTAGGCTACTACAATGTTAAACAAAGACTGTTCACGGTAGGAAGAGGTTCATAGGAAAAATGCTTTGAAGAAATTCTCAAGAACTAAGTGTTCAATTGGGTTTAAACCTTTATAATCACAAGGAATATAATGTTTACTTCACGTATTGGAATAAAATGGTAGTAAATATAATCCTAGTTAGTAACCTAACCTGTGGAGCGNTAGAGTGGCGCCTAAGGAGTTCTGTGGTTCCTGTAAGCTAGCACAGTTTCAAATGGACTCCCTCTATCTAACCAACTCGCATATTAATTTTCAAGAGCAAATTAAAAAAAATATTATTTAAGGTTCATTGTGCGTTGTTATTATGACAAGTCAGGTTGGACAGGGTTGTACAGTTAAACTATGTTCCCAATAGTGGCAGCAAAACTTGGGGGGATGGAAGTTGTACTGGGGAGAATTGTCCCCCTGGAAACAATTTTTTTTTCCCTGGAATAAATTTCCCCTTCCCTCTTGATTTATTTTACTCCCCAATGACATTCTCGAATATTAAGAAGAAAGATGGCTTTGTATCAAATTCCAAGTAGTTTCTAGAGGTATCTAATTTTCAAACATTTGCCGAAGTAGGGTCCCTGGACTCACCTTTGGTTTGGGGATCGAACCCCTTCAAAAACTCATTTTATGTTAATTCCCCCCTCCCAGACAAAAAAAGTTCCTCAACCACTGGTACCCTCCCCCGACCACAGGTTGCATATTGTATGCCAAAGAATGTATGCTTATTGGGTCTAAAGAGCAAATTTGGAGGAAAATTTTGCTCCTACTGCCCCGTCAAGACTTGCCTGCTTTGACAACAACTAAATGTTGGTTTCATTATTTTTTCTGGAAATATTTCTAAACTATTTAATTGAAACAAATACACTCGAGATATCTCAAGTTATAAAGTTTCCACTTCAGTTTAATCAATCCCAAGGACGTTAAAACACCAGAAGCAAATCAACTCAGTTTAAAGCAATAACAGCGATTACAGTTTAAGAATACATCCCTTTCTCATTAGATTAAAAAAAGAGTGAAATATTTACCGGAAAAGGTTCATCTCTATCGACAATATACGAGCAGAGACCGAAGTGCCTAATGAGGAGTATGCAATTAAAACTACTGGTGTCAGTATACCATTTGAACAAATGGAGGACCCTTTGAGTGGCATTTTATTTATTTATTTACCGCCTATTACTACCCATCAGGGCTATCCGCATAGTTACACTAATGGAATACGGGTGATGAAGGTAGACTTTGGAGGATATGTATATACATTTTTAAAGAGAAAGTATGGAAAACCATTTAGGAAAAAATATCTCAGTGGACCCGGCCGAGATTTGAACCTCAACCTCCCCGCATTCCATTCTATTGCGAGATTGTCGCGAGGCCCCTGGAACGGGGTTTGAGCACATTTAATACAAGCCACCATTTAGTTTTCTTAAGTTAGAATTTACTTCCTAGATGCTTTAAGAAATTCTTCGTTATTACAAACAAAATTATTTCGCCATAATATGAGCCATTTCGCACAAGAGCGGATCCAGGACCTGTTATCGAGGTGGGCAGTTAGTTTTCATAAGGCTCTTTCAAGTATAAAGTTATAATTTGTATCAATAAAGATTTTATTTTATAACAGTTTTAATAAAAATAATAATATATTGCTAGCTATTGATATAATTTTAATTAATAATTGTAATAATAAAATGAGGACTCATAAGAAAAAACAACAATTTTTATTAACAAATTTGTAATTTTATCACAAAGAAACATAAAATAAAAAAACACTTTCACAATAACCGTAACAAATATGTACAGGTACATGAGACTAAAGTGTTTTAGTATTAATAGAAATAACAAATATTTCAATACATATAATTGTCTATCATACTAAACTTAGTAATCTAATTACTGAGAAATAACAGTTTTTAGCCACTTGCTTTTCTGCACATTTGAGCTCAGTTGAAAGAGTTTTTGATTAGTTCATGCAGGAGATAGGGCGAGGGAGTTGTTAGGCACTCTTTACAACATTAAGATATTGGTTTCAATATTTTAAATTATCTTTACCCGCCTCGGTGGCGTAGTTAGCTAACGCACTAGATTCGTGTTGTGCTAGACTGTCGAGGACGGGGATATCGAAGTTTTTGAATCTCGCTTGAGTAAACCGGGGGTGGTTTTTCCTAAATGTTTTTCAACTCTCCCTGCAGGCAGATACGGGCTCACTTCATCTATATTCAACCTTCTCAACTCCTAGCATTAGCGTAGTTAGTACTTAAGCCTTTAAATTGAACGGGTAGTGAGACGTGGTGCTAAATAGTTATTTTCCATGCAAGAATTTGGAATTTTTCACAATTAAGCTTGAATTACAGCTGTCTTTCATGGCTAAATTTGAGCCATGGGCATCAAAACACGCGTAATCTGCCAAATGTTGCTTTTCAATTATGATAGACTGCGCACCTTTCATTATGCCCACTCATGTTACCAGATCCATCATAAGTTTGACCCACAAGATTTTCCAACGGGAGTTACAGCCTGACAAGAGCATCACAAATAAGGGATGTTATAGCTTCACCAGTGGTCGATCCAGTTTGGTAAAGTGCCACAAAACTTTCCTGGGGTTCCAAGTCATCATTACACCATCAGATATAAATAATCTCTTGTTCATCTCCTGAAATATTTCTGGTGTCACTACATATCACAAAGTTAAAGAAAGGAGAGATTAATCTTATGTTTTTAAGAATAGCTGAAGCCACTTTATTCCCTAGGATTTGTATTATTTAATTTTGTAGTGCAGGATGAGTATAACTTAGCTCTCAGTGAAGCCATTTTCTCTTGACAAGGCATATCTTCAATATTCGATCGAATAAGCTCCATGAGGCTGTCTTCATCACTCACACGACCTCGGATGGTTACCCCTTTTCTAAATACTTAAGACTGTTGATAATGACCATTTGAGACTAAGGCTACCATTTTTGTTCAGCTTTCATTCTGTACAACTGATTTTTAATTGGTGCTTTGGTGCTTTTCATTGACTCAGTATGGCCTGAACATGAACAGTGCTCTTTTCATGGTGCCTAATTTTTTTCTGTAGCTTTCTTCCAGTTGCTGAAACCCTTAACACAGAAGGCCATGTCAGCTTTAGTAACAATTTTTTTTTCTTTTCATGACTGAAAATATTTCATACAATAGTAACAGGACTACCCCTTCAACTTTCTTAGCAATATGGAGCCATGAAAATGTGTTGTACTAACTTTTCTGGAAGCTTAAAACTCTTCCTGTCAGAAGTTGATGGAAAATAAATCTATCAGGTAGAACTTCAGGATGGTTTGGATGAGTTGATTCATCAGCAACTGGTGTTTCATCGTCAGGCTGCTATCCTTTCGAAGTCTGTGGGTCTGTCTCTTCTTAAGAATCCAGAAATTTGTTGCTTTCCCCAGGACCTGCGAAATAAAAGTGTATATTATAATCTATGGTGTGGAGAAATTTGAGATAGAAGTCTATATAGTCTGGCTAAAGTTTAGTTGAAAATAGATGAGTAAAATTAATTGAATACTGCAAACGCACCATTAAGGTCATAGTTCATTATCTGGTTGATGGTTTGGCTTGGACCATGGCTGTACTTTAGTGCGGGAATGTTTTTGTAGAATTCAATACCGGTAGGCCTACTCTATTCATTGCATTGATAATACATTCTCAATATTTTAATTGATTTGTAAGAAATATCATAGATAGGATCGTGTTTTTTTCCCCCAAGTCAATGTAGCCTATCCCTCAGTTCTCCATTTGGCAAAATACTGAGGGGAGGGGTGGAAACTTCCTTGAACTCTTATAGGCCGTGACACCGTTGGGCCAAGTAAGACGTGGTTAAATGTTGTAGACAAAGGGAGAAAAAGAGAAACATCAAGAGTTTTAAGAACAAAAGAGCATGTATGACTCGGTGTATGGATGTTGTTCAAGTGGAGGGAGAATGCAAGGATAGAGAATTGTGTAGGATTTTCGTGAGGATGGATTAAGTACTGAGTTGTTTTTTGAGCTATATGCACAGTTTCTTGCCTACAGCGTAAGAGAACGGTGTTTTTAGGTTTGCATGTATCTCTAGTTTTTATTATGTTGATTAACATTACATCTATACTACATTGTGATTTTAATGCATATTTTTCTTGTTAAATGATTTAAAAATTTTTTTTTAAATTTAATTTTGATAACAAAAATTAAATAAACTTGGCGCGCTTAAAAAACTAGTGGAAAATTAAACTTTTCTGCACTATCTATTTGTAAATTTATTAAATATCTACAACTCTAACATTCTCTTGTTTTGTTTTCTGGTGAATTTATTCAGAACTCTAGTTTTTTCTCATATAGTAGTACAGGTGCTTTTGAACACCTATAATATAATTGTAAATATTACAGTCAACTCTCGATAACTCGGACCTCGATATTTCGGACTTTGGATAGTACATAATTTTCCGAAAAGAAAATTTTATGTAATAACGCGCCAGCCCCATGCTGGCGGGATAAAAATGTTACAGTAGTGTGATGCAGGGGGGCTGGCGGAGATCTTGAAACACAGTGCTACTACCATTTCCATCTCGCCCCCACACATACACACATTATCGAGAGTTGACTGTACTTATACACCGTTGGTTATGTTCCCGTTAGTGCCGTATCTTAAAAATGGGCATTGCTATTGCAATGACGTAAGCATTTTATCTTAAATTACATTCTCTGATGCATGTAACGAAAACAAAAAAATCACCAAACTTTTTTTTTTTTTAATGTGAATGTACTAAGCATTATATCCCAGTTTCCCGAGGTTACAAGTAGGTCCTATAATAATTATAACTTCATGAGCCTCGTTCTAATTGCTCGGAAAGCTGAAAATATAATGTTGGCTGTAGTACAGTGCAGCGCACATACTTTCTCTACCCTCTACCAAATAAAAATGGAGACATTTTCTTAAAACTTGTAGGATATGTTAGACAAAATAATATAGATTGTTATAAAATCATCACGGAAAAAAAATCGAATTTTACCAAATAAATAATAGATGGTTACAGAAACATATTATTTGTACTGTGCATTTTCAACTCACCATTTACAAAGCGTCATTAAACAATTATTATTTTCCTATAGCTCAGAAAATATTTATTTAATAAAATATTATTTCAAACAATAGTTGTTTATTTCTAAAAGCTCTACACAGTTAGAATAATAATTAATTTCTTATCTCAAATAGTTATGGAAATGTGATTAAAATGGGAAATTTCCGCTTATGTGGTACACCGGCAAAATACTTTTTATGGGAAAATGAGATGCTCTGTACCATCGTATAATTAATGTTAAACAATGCCTATATACGAATTTTAGTCAAAATCCTTTGAGCCGATTTCAAGAAAATCGATTTTATCTATTTTCCCTTTAAGTAAACTACTCTTTATTTTATGGTTGTATATCTAGTTTGAAAAAAATCCTCAAGGGAACCTTATGAAAACCCTGTGATCTAAATTTTATCTCGATTGGTAAAATGTTTACGGCTCTAAGCCAAGATAGACACACACATACAGACAGTATCGCAAAAAACGCCTTTTCGTGTTTTGTGGGTAATGGAGTTTCGAAAGACGCTTACACTTCGAAATAAATTTTTTTTAATGATCATAATACTTTCTCTAAGTGAGGGATCGTGATAAAGTGAAAATAGAAACATGTTATACCTTTTGAAATGTTTAAAGTAAAACTTGAAAAAGCTGGCATTTAAAAAACTTTTTACAAGGTTAAATTACGTTATACTTACTAGCTGGGCTGGTGTAGCCGTTTTTCGCATGTGGAATCTATAAAGTACTTTCTTATTTTTAGTGTATAAAATAAACCATAGGGAATAGTAGCCACGTCTTAAATTCTGTTCAAATAATAATCCTGTATTGCTTTAAATAATTGTAGGCCTAATACAAAACTCGAAAGTAGGTTGACCAATATACAATATAAAAAAATATATATAATCTGAACATGTTTTAAAATCTGACATTTATTTTAAAGACTAAGCTATAATTTATACATACATAGTACTCAAAATATTTTGAACTCTTGCCTGTTGGTGCTAATAAAAAAGGAAGAAGAGCGTCACATCATAAATAATAATATTGGTTGTTAAAGAGTTGTCATTAAATTCATTAACATGCATTTAATCATTTTTTACCCTTTTATACCTATTTACCCTTTCTACCTCGTTTATTTTTTTACCTCGTTAACCTTTTTGCCCTTTTTCTCTTTTCACTCCTTTTGACCCTTTTGCAGATTTTTAATTTTTTACCATTTTATTTTTTACACCTTTTATCATTTATACTCTTTTTATTTTTTTATGTTTTACTTTTACCCTTTTTACCCTTTTTACCATTTTTACCCTTTTTGTCCTTTTTAGCCATTTTTGCCAAATTTTGCCCTTCTTTGTCTTGTTTGATAATTTGGTCTTATTGCCCTTTTTTATTAGATTTAATTTTTAACATATTTATCATTTTTTGGATTTTTTGCCTTTTTTACATTAATTACCCGGCTTAGCCCCAGAGAAATATTTTAGGGTAAAAAGTGTAACATGTTTAAAAAGGTGTAAAAATGTATAAAAATGCAAAAATGGCTTAGAGGGTAAAAACAGTGAGAAGAAAAGCTAATCAATTCTTTTTTAAAAAAAAAGGGTAAGTAAAAAGGTTTAATAGTGTAAAATAGATCAAAAGAGTAAAAAGGGTAAATCTAAATTTTAAAATTATGGCTTCCAGGGGTACAGGTTTTTGCATAGGGATTACCTTAGCCCGCATGGCACAATTGTATGAAATGTGGTAATAAAGCTTTCTCATGGCGTTAATATTTCTTCATTTTTCTATTTTTAAACAATTGAACATATTCTAATAAAAAAGTGTAAGATTCCAGCTTCAAGGTGCACATGTTCGAGCACAGGAGCGACTAACGTTTAAATTGCAGCACTCTATGTGCGATAGATACTGCGCAACGCTCATGACAGACAGACAGACACACAAACTCATCATTTTATTAATATAGTAGATAGAAGATAGATAAATTACAAGAATAGTTTATTTATAAATAAATGGAACGGAACTCCACACGGACCTTCTCGCTATATTGTTTAAAAATGGAGATATTTACTCAAAACTAGTAATATATGTGAAACGAAATAATATACACTAGCAAACCCAAGCATAAATTGCGCTATACTTATGTAAAACATTTTTTTACTCCCGTTTTTAAATTTTATAATTTTATTTTTAAAGAATTACATTCCTCATTTGTATATTTAGACCAATAAAAAAGATCAATATTGGGTCCACAAGGGTCAACACTTCGTATTAAAATGTTGACATTTTATTAGGTGTAGCACATCTTCGGATCATCGCATTAGTATTAAATTCCTCATTTATATATTTTGACCATTAAAAAATGTAAATATTGACTATTGAGTATAAATGATAGAGATAAATCATTGCTGTGCAAACATTTCCCCTAAGAGGTTAAAGGAAAAAGAGTATACATTTTTGAGAGACTTATTAATATTTAATTCCTCTATGGCATTAGAGAATTATTGCATTAAAGATTTAGTAGTGTTTCTGTACAACTAAAGCTCTCAAAATTGTCTTAATATAAATTTGCCATTATCTCATAAACTATTGGTTTTATAAAAATATATTTCAATTAATTTTTTTAAATCTGTAATAGTGCTACAATTTTGCAACAATATGTTATCTAGTATCTCAAATAGTTGAGGACATATGGAAGTTTACTCTTATGTAAAGTACTCTAAAAGTTATTTGAATGGGAAAATAAAAATGGCAATTTTGTTTATAATCTTAATCAACGCCTAGATACGAATTTTAATCAAAATCGTTAGAGCCGATTTTGAGAAAAACGTTCTTTTCTCTTTTCGAACTTAAGTAAACTACACTTAAGTTTAGGGTTAGAGAGACTCACAGACAGACGGTTACAAAAACAACTTTTTTTAGAGTTCGGGTGGTCATGAAAAGTCGACATCCATCAACATCTCGGTTTATATTTTTTGACGGTTGCAATACTTTAGTGTTCGAAAAGTTAAAAAATATATATATATATATATGTATAATTTGCGTATAGCTTGAAAATGATTGGTTTTATAAAAATATGTTTCAAATAAAAGAGTTTTATTATAAATAGACCTACATATTTGCAGTGATAAGTAATTTCATATCTCAAAGACTTACGGAGGTATGATAAAAAAAGAATTTACGTATCAGACCAGAACCCTTTAAGTCATTTTGACAAAAAAATTGAGAGTAGCCATTTTGTTTGTAATAATGATCAATGATTAGAAATGAAATTTAATCATAATCGTTAGAGCCGATTTTGATAAAACCATTTTTTTTAATCTTTTCGCTCTTAAGTAAACTTCCCTTAATTTTAGGGTTAGATATCCAATTCCAAAAAGGCCTGGGGCAACCCTATGAAAACCCTAGATACCAAGGTTTAGCACGATCGGTAAAATAGTTAGGTCTCTACTCCATGGTACAGATAGACAAACAGACGGACAGACAGATTCAAATAATAATAATAAAATAATAAATTCAAAAACAACTTTTTCAGATTCGGGGGGTCATGAAACGTTGAAATTCATCAAAATATCGAGTTTGATTTTTTTTGTCGATCACAATACTGTCTCTACCTGTAAGATAGCGAGAAAGTAAAAACGCTATGGGTCAATAGCACCCCACAGCTATTTGTTACCCTCTTCAGTGGCCACATGGTCTAAGGCGTCACACTCGTAATGCACTATAGACTTACGATAGCGGAGAGATTGGAGTTCAAATCCCGGTCGAGTGTACTGAGGGTTTTATTTCCTAAAGGGTTGTCTCTTCTCCCTCCACGTAAATGTGGGTATATTTTCTATAAATTCAACCTTTCCCATCCCTAACATATTAGCGTAATTAGCTCATCAGCGTGTTATCCTAACGGGTAGTAAGACGTGGTAACAATATTTGGTTTATCTATGGTGGCGTTTTGAAGCGGTAAGGCGTATCTAGACTTCAAATCTTCCCGGTCTCGAAGAGCTTGGTTTTATTAGTTGGATATATTTGTAGCTTTAAGGACGTAGAGATTCAAGCATTCAAGGAATTGAGCACTCCACCTTTAATATAAATATATAGCGTCAGCTTGTCTTTGCGTTTAAATTGGAAATATATTTTATTCCATAAATATCAAGAAAATACAGATAAGTAATAATAATTACTTACTTATTTACTAAATGGCACTAGGAACCCGAAAGTTAATTGCCGCACTTACAAAAGTACGCCACCTATCCCTATATTGAGATAGTTATATCCAGTCCACCTCATTATACCCTATCTCTTTCAGGTACATTCTAATGTTATCCTCCCATCTGTGTTTAGGTCTTCCCAATGGACTCTTATCATTGTGTTTTAAAAGTCAATACTCTCAACACGGTTCTAGATACTACTACTACTACTACTACTACTACTACTACTACTACTACTACTACTACTAATAATAATAATAATAATAATAATAATAATAATAATAATAATAACTATATTAATCACAACTATTCTTAGAGTTGACCAACGCTCAACTAGGACTTGAAACAGGCCAGCAACATAAAACAACTACAGTACATAACAAGATGTAACCAACATATCAAATTAATATATATTTAAGTATAATTTTATAAAATAAAAGTAGAAACCCATTTTCCAAGCGACCAAACACTCTGGAGAAAATAGATATATAATACATTTCTTCAATCGTTGCTTGACAGCCTTGCACTCAATACTACCTGCAGTAAAGTATGACGGGCCAGTATGGAATTGAAGAGCAAGGGTATGCAAAGAAAGAAAAGGTAAACGCTTTTAAACTGGTTTTGTGGGATGCTAGCTACTAATTAATGGATCCAGCATCCAAATTCAATTCAAGATGATCGGGGAAGGGATATTGGCCTATTTAGCCTGTACCTGTTCACCCTCTTACTTGGGTATCACAGTATTTGGTGCCGGGTTAAATGTTTAAAGGAATGATAGTTCAAATAAACTTAGGACACTTTTTCATTATATTTCTAAGCCATCCTAAACACGTTTAATAGAGCTAAATAGTCAAACATAAATAATTTAATCGGTTAGTATGAATCTAGAATTTAATCAAGTGCATAATAGTGATAGCAAACCATATATTCACTCTTAAAAATAAATATTACCCATATAGAGGTGATATGGTCACTCAAAAAATAGGCTGGAATTTCTGTTACCATAGTGTCGGGGTTTAAATCAGAGTAGAATGTGTTAAGGGGGTTTAAAAAAATGTTCTGACTTTATTAATATAAAAAATTCAAGTGCAATTCCTCTAAATTATGTATTCCCAATTCATACATCATTAAAGTAAATATGTGAATTTTCTGAACAGGTAGTAGGACGAACTGAAAATTTAAAATTCAAAATACAAACTTTTGATTTGTATGTATCGTTGCACCTCACAACAGGATAAAATGTGGTCTGGAAATATGAAGGTGCCACATGCTGTGTCTATTAAATATATTGTTTAGAGTGTGCACGTTTATCCTCTTAATAGCAGCCCTAGGTGGTGTTTGCAGGTGTGCGAGAACGCGCTACTGGGTAGACATCTAGTGGCGACGCGTGACATAAAGGAGGGTGTTGTGGTGTTGAAGGAGCTCCCCCTGGTGGCCGGTCCACCGCAAATAACACCTCCAGTCTGCCTAGGGTGTTATCGAACCCTGGACCTGTTCGGAAGCAGAGAGTGCGCCACGTGTGGTTGGCCCTTGTGCAGCGACAAGTGCGGGAAGTCTCAGGCGCACAAACCCGAATGTCACATCACCAGTACAAGAAGAGGAGCCAAGGTTAGAATAGGCCGTATCTATGGCTGAATGGTCAGGGAGGATAATTATAGATATAAAGGACCCTGGTTACATCCTATCTGTCCTCGTGGTTGTCCATGTGGCTGAGGGTACTGGCTATGTCTAAAGGACCCGGGATTCCCTTTTGTATGTCTTCCTGACTGAGTGGTCAGGGAGGTGACTATAGGTCTAAAGGATCCTGGTACCCTCCTGTCTGTCCTCGTAGCTGAACGGTCAAGGAAGGCTGACTACAGGTCAAAGAAGCATGGTTCCATTCTGTTTGTCTCCTTGGCTAAGTAGTCAGGGGGGCTGACTACAGGGCAAAAAGGCCCTGGTTACCTTACTCCCTGTCAGGGAGTCTGACTACAGGGCAAAAAGAACCTGGTTACCTTACTCACCTGTCAGGGAGTTTGACTACAGGGCAAAAAGGCCCTGGTTACCTTACTCCCTGTCAGGGAGTTTGACTACAGGGCAAAAAGGCCCTGATTACCTTACTCCCTGTCAGGGAGTTTGACTACAGGGCAAAAAGAACCTGGTTACCTTACTCCCTGTCAGGGATGCTGACTACAGGGTAAAAATACCCTGGTTGTACAGCTGGCTCAGTAGATATATTCATACTAAACATACCACCCCCCTTAAACTATTAGTTCAATGAATGAGTAGAACAAAAAATAAAACAACAATCACGAAATAAATAAAAATACAAGATAAACAAAAATTAAAGAGACAAAAAAAATCAAAAACAAGGAGATAACTTAAAAATAACGAGATAATACCAATATACAACCCTAGTTGATTGGGAGAGGAAACACTTTGACGACAGGCCTTGAAAGTGTTCCCTTTTGGGTGCGAAGATGTACAACACGTACAATGCCATCTTTTCCAGGCGAGGTCAAAGTGACGCCAAAACAGAGGTGGTGTGTTGGGTTCAGGAATGAGGACGAGATCTCCTGCTTGTAGGTTAGCTTTCTGCTTTGTCCATTTTGAGCGTTGCTGAAGGGTGTGTAAATACTCATTATGCCATATTTTCCAAAAGTGTTGAGAGAGTGATTTGAATAAACTCCATCTTTTCAATCGGTTGCATGGTATGTCAGATACATCGATTTCAGGAACGGCAACAAGAGGAGAGCCGATCAAGAAGTGTCCCGGAGTTAGAGCATCTAGTTCATATGGGTCAGTGGACAGAGGGACTAGTGGTCTAGAGTTCAACATAGCTTCCACTTTAGTCGTCAACGTTATGAACTCTTTTACTCTTTTACTCTTGAGAGGTGGTATTTTGCACTTTTGATCGCAGATTGCCAAAGCCCTCCCTGATGTGGTGCGGCTGGAGGCTGGAAGTTAAACTTGATGGAATGTTGTGATGCAAACTGTTGAAGTTATTGTTGAGTGCGATCTTGAGATAGATAATTGTTGATGATTTTCTTCAAACGATGAGAGGCACCTATTAAGTTTGTCCCACAATACAAATATAGGTCTGAACAGAGCCCTCTTCTTGAGACAGAGCAGGTGAGGGCAGCGATAAATGCATCCGAGGTAAGGTCTGTGACGACTTCGAGGTGAACTGCTTTAGTTGAGAAGCAGACAAACAAGCAGAGATAGACTTTGCACCAACCTGGACGGTTATATTTATTTTTGATTGATGGTCACTGATATAATTAACTTAAACCTTAACAGTCCCGTGGTGCACAAACACATATACATGAATTAAATGAAAAAAAGAGGAGATTAGAAGCAATGCAATTTAATAAATCAAAAGACATGGACAATATTTAGCACATAATCTCATTAAGAACAGTCTTTAAAACCTAAATATAGTATGAGGTAGTATTTCCTAAGCCACAGCCAACAAGGAGCGTGAGGCGCCGGAAGAATTAACTCAGACAATTGAGTTATATCACTGGTCGTTCTACCAACAAGGCATTTTGGCTGTGCAAGTAAAGTTATTACTTACATAGGGCAAGTTCAAGTCCAGTTACATAAGAGCGACCCTGGATACAGAGCAAAAACCCCTCCTAGAGGTAAGACCAACTTACACTGATACATCAAAATCTACGGGCCATTCCCGGTCGATAACGCATGCCACAATTTTATCACCTAATGGGCGATCAACATCATTATACACAAGCAAGTAATTAAAGACAGCTCCAGCCGCGCCTGAGGGGCAGAAGTGGCTGAAGAGTTGCATAATCCAAAGGGGAGCAACGAAAACTAATATTAACCACGGGCCAATCTTGAGAAGCAAGAACGGCCCACAGGTTAAATGCCTCCATATAACTTGAACTATCTCTTTCCCGGGCAAGCCACCTCTCAGTTACATGAGTGGACACATAGTGTGTGCAGCTAGATTCACCATACAGTCGAGTGGCTGGCCCTAGCGGCTCAGTCACGGGAACGCGAGAAGCGCGGTACAAAATAAGTGTTGTTTACAACCTGTTCTCATGAAAAAGGAGACATAACTCCATACACAACTAACCTAACAAAAATACACTAATAATGTCAAAAGACAGACAAGGGTTATTCCCTATTCCTAACTAAAAACTATCCTATAAATCCTGCCATGTAATCGGCTAATCCTAATCTTCAACATCTGACTGAAAGTATACATCCTGTCATGAAGTTGGCTAATACAGCGGCTTCCTCCTGTCCAGTGGATCCATTCCCCTGAACTGTATGCCCACGTTGATATGATTATTTACTCGACGTGATGGGAGTACGTTGTATGCCAAGGACGCTGGTTCTGTCCCATCGTGTTCTGTGTCTTCTTCGAAGCGGCCCGGCGAATATATAGTATCAGGACTTCACGTGATGGAGTGGTCAGAATGAAGTAGAGGGGGGAGCTTCCCTCAGGTTCCAGAACATCGACTCGCGTCGGCCAACAGCATTCATGGAGCTTCAGTTGGCTCGTACTTGTTGTCGAACGCGGAGTTCTCCCCTGAGACCGCGGTCTGTCACTTCTCTCGGAGTTGTTCATTCCAGTGGGGCATCGTGCTTGCAGGCAGAGTCGGTGAAGTAGGTATGTAAGTAAACAGACATATGTTATGGGCGTAGCATTTAACACAAGATTGTCATTTGTTAACTCTTAACGACTTGCTTGTACCAACAAACACTCGTATTTTATATTTGAACGGGGCTAAGCCAGATTAGCCCGTTACAACTTTAATAGGCTAGAGGCGTCTGAGAATGTGTAACTTCACTGAGAATGGACCTCGATAATCCATTCCAGATTTGAGAAATGGACGTGAGGGAGTCACTTGAGGTTCAGGTGGATCACCCATCATTGGAATTATGAGCTTTGGTTTGTGGCGAAAGCGATGAATACATTTGAAAATTCGAAGTCTAATTATGCTGCGAACAGAGAGGATCCAGAATTTTTGGGACAATATAGACTGCAGCAGTTGAGGTCCAGCATGGAGATGATTAAGACGATGGTGATCAATTATCAGGTTGAAAATATTATGTGATTTTGGTAACACGATAGGGTGTTTAGCTTCGTGAGCCAGATTTGAGTGACTAATTCGTCCACCTACCCTCAATATTCCCTGGTTGTCCAGGAACAGGGATAAGCGTTGAAGTTTCGTACTGCATGGTTTCTTAGCCTTGATGAGTTTTATGTCGGTGGTAAAGGTTTCAGCTTGGATAACTCAACAGACACGTTGAATGGCCATTGTGTTGACGATTTTTGTCCACGCCAAGTATTTGAGCAGTAATGTTTGAATCGAATCAGTAGAAGGATTAACAATGATAACATTTAATGGTGAGGGTTTGACGTCGGGCAAAGCCGCTTCGGCCACAGGAGTGAAACGAGAAAAAGGCCACTGTTCAGGTGGAAGAGAGATCCACGGAGGACCAGACCACCAGAGGAGACGATTGTTGAGATCTGTAGGGGATAAGCCTTGAGAGGCACAGTCCGCAGGGTTGTGGGGAGAAGCGATATGTATTCAAGTGTGAGGAGGTAGCTGGGCTTGGATTTGTGGGATATGATTGGCCATATACACTTTGAGCCGCTATGGTGGTGTATGAATCCATGAGAGGACAATCATGGAATCTGACCAAGCAGTTCTTGAGTCAATTTTGCATTGTGGTGATAAGAGGTCAGTACAATAGTAGATAAGTTTGGCAAGTAAGTGAGCGGTGCAGAGTTCCAAGTGAGGTATGGAAATTCTTTAGAGGGGAGATACACGTTATTTGGTGATGAGAAGACTGTCACTTTGTTGTCGGGGTTAAAACATCTGAGGTAGAGGCAACATCCATACCCTGCCTCACTGGCATCACAGAACCCATAGAGTTGAATGTTGGTAGCAGACGCGAGAAAGAAATAGCGTGGTATGCTAATGGCTTCTAAAACGCGAATATTCTTCAAAAATCTTTCCCAATTTTTAGCAATGTCAGCAGGCAAGGGTTCATCCCACTGTAGGCCTATTGTCCACAACAGATGGATGAAAGACTTCGCCCAGAACATCACAGGAGTTAACCAACCGCAAGTATCATAGATTTGAGCCACAATTGAGAGAACGATACGCTTTGTGGTTGTCTCCTTTCACTCGCATACGATAGGAGAAGTTGTCAGAGTCAGGTGTCCACTGGAGCCCAAGAATACTGAACATTGGCTGTTCTGGTGTCTATGGTCCTTTAGTACTGAATAAAGAAGTTGAGACGTATTACTTGACCATTTTCGTAATTCAAAGCCTCCTAATTTTAGCAGCTTGGTAAGTTCATCTTGGAGAAGAAGCGCATCTTCTATGATGTCTTCTCCACAAACTGTATCATCTACAAAAATTTGTGTTTGTAAGGCTTTGGATTCGCGTGGGTAGTTGTGTCCTTCATCCTTCACTAACTGGTGGAGAGTTCTTAGTGCAAGATATGGTGATGAGGTGATTCCATGCGTGACAGTGCTAAGTTGGTATACAGTAAGAGGTACTGCGGGACTGTCACGTCAGTAAATCAATTGGTATGTTTGATCATCAGGGTGTATCAAGATCTGTCGGTACATCTGTCTAATATCACATGAGAAGACTATGGGGTGGCGATGGAAGTGAGTAATCACATCACAAATATCATTTTGAAGTTCAGGCCCAGATAATCAAACCCGATTTAACGAAACTGAGTTGGAAGTGCGGGCGCTATCATCGAAAACTACCCGTAGCTTAGCTGTGGACGAGGTTGATTTCATGACTTCGTGGTGAGGCAAGAAGTAGTGTGGTGAGTTAATATCTGGAGGTGATTTTCATTCAGTCATGTGACCAGCTGTAAGATAATCATCCATGAAGTCTACATACAATTGTCTGAATTGAGGTTGAGCAGTAAATCGTAGTTCTAAAACATTAAATCTATTTCTTGCATTGTTTGACGAGACATCGAGAGGGGGGTGAGAGTCTTTGAAAGGGAGTCGTACTAAATATCGACCGGTAACATCTTGAGTGTGCGTAGAGACTAAATTATCTTCATATAATTGTTCTTCTTTAGAGAGGCCCACGCTATGTGGAGGTTCTTCAAATTTCCAGAAGTTTTGCAAGGAGGAGTGAAGGTCGATATCATTGGTAGAGGGCAGAGTGGTGACACCATTAAAATGGTCTGGAGATACACTGGGTGGACATCAGGGGGTGGGTCCAATAAGGACGACACCAAAAACAGTACTAAGGGCAATGGGCAGGTCTTTTCCGAGAATATATTTTTCACCAGTCATAATTTGTGCAAACAAGTCTGCACCTAAGAGGATATCTATGGGTGTAGAGGTGTCAAATGTGGGGTCAGATAGGACAAAGGAGGTCATCTTCCTTTTAATGTCAGGTGAAAGGGCTCCACGAGGAAGATCTGAAGTTATTTTATTCAATATTAATATGATATGCTCTTGGGATATTATATTTCCATTCATAGACGAAATATTAAGATATGTTAGGCCTTTAGTATTTAACAGAGCTTGGGAAATACCATTGAATGACCTTGAGGTGCGAGTGCGTTTTACCTGTAGCAATTGAGCACATTGTTCCATGATAAAAGTACTTTGAGCAGCAGAATCCAATATTCTACGAACAACAAGGGAGACACCATCAGCTGTTGAGATATTATCAAGAGTTGTTGCTAAAAGCACGGTGTTATGGACGTGTGACAAACCAACAAACAGAGTATTTGTAATTGATGAGTTTGTTGAGGCTTGTTGACGTGAAGAACTCTGGGTGGTGTGCGGTGGACGAGTAGAGTGACCTTAGATGGGTCTGAGTCCAAATGTAGTGAAGTATGATGTATTCTATTACATTTTTTACATGAACGTGATGATTCACAACTGTTCAGTGTGTGAGAGTGACCAAGACAATTATAACAGACAAGGCCGTAGCCAGCCAATAATTGAGGGCGGGGGGGGGGGNGGGGGGGGGGGGGGGGGGGGGGTGGGGGGGGGGGGGCACATCCTCCAATTGCCGGAAGCTATAAATAATTATAATTGATTAACAGTTCTAGAAGCTATCTGAAGTATTTTATATGGCAACATTACCTCCTAACTGCTGAAGGCTAGGGAAAATTCTAAATATTAAACACTGCTATAAGTTATCTCAAGTTTTTTTTGTAACATAGCACCATAAATGCCGAAGGCTAGGAAAAATTCTAATTATTAAACAACTCTAGAAGCTATTTGAAGTATTTTTTATAGCAACATAGCCCCCTAACTGCCGAAGGCTTGGAAAATTCTAAATATTAGACACATCTAGAAGCTATCTTAAGTGTTTTTTATGGCACCATAACCCCCTAACTGCCGAAGGATAGGGAAATTTCTAGATATTTAACACCTCTAGAAGTTCTCTGAAGTTTTTTATGGTAACACAGCCCCCTAATTTGTACTTGTATCTTAATTTTTTATATTGTTTGAACCATAAATAAAGCCATTTTGTTCATAAAATTTCGAGGGGGGGTGTTTGAACCCCCAACCCCCCCTTGGCTTCTGCCTTGATAACATATTCTATTAGCTTTTACAAAATTAAATCTTTCTTGAGGAGTTTTGACTAGGAAATCTGGGCAACGATAAATTGAACGAGTGTCAGCTTTACAAATAACACAATTAGTGTGAGAGGTGGATAATAGCGTGACCTTGTGATTTTGATAGGACGTGGGTTTGATGCCACCTGGCATCCTTGGCAATGAGTAAGATACTTGTGGTGTATGAGTAGTGTGCGGGTGCTTCTGGGTAATATTCACATTGTTGGCCGACTCGATTTGTGACGCTTCAAGATGTAAAAACTTAATTAGTTCATCTACCGTTGGTAAGCTTACATTTGTACCGCGGTTGGTCTCAAACCTGTGTCGAGTGTCACCGTCTAGTTACCGCAACAAAAGTGAGAACAATAAAGGAACTTCAAGAGCTGTGCCTTGTTCAAGAGCGTGGAGAGCTTGACTGTTTTCATTGTAACTACCGAGCATTTTACGTAGGCTCTTGTATGACCCACTAGTGACATGAGACAAATCAATGATTTTATTTATGTGAAGAGAAGTTAAGTTTCTTATGTTGTGATAGCGACTACACAATAAATCTTAAGCTGTCTGATGGTTGGGCGCGGAAAGGTGGAGACTCTTAATTAAATTACGCGCTTCTGAGCTTAGAGTTGATATCAGATATGACATTTTTTCCAACAGGTGTTAAGCTTGAATTTTGGTGAATAGTTGTGTTGAACAAATTTGGGTAATTCATCCACTGTGATGAATCACCAGGCAAGGTCGGTAGTTCAATTTTCGGTAAGCGTATGGATGGAGTTGGAACCAAAACCCCACTAGGCGTGGAGTGACTTGAATTGTCCATTTGAGGTTCAGGAGTGGGAAGTAATATTGTTATACTACAACTTAAAAACGTCTGTAATTCATATATTTTGTCTTTATTCTGAATTACAATATCATCATTGTAATCTTCAATTTCTTCCGAATTTTTTTTAGATAACAGCACTTCAAACTCATTACGTTTGGACTCAACTTCCTTTTCGAATAAATATAGTTTTCGAATGTGATACTCGGACAATATTTCCCCTTTGTTCACAATGGAATCTGCTTGCGTTACAAACTCTCTGATCTTAATGAGGCATTTCTTTATGAGGTCGCATTGCCGAGTGAAAGTTATGAACCTCTTGTTGACCAATATTAGTACAATAAGCAAAACTGCACTTGAACTAATTAAATGAGAAACAATCAAACAAAATCAGAGTCCATACGACAGTTTCGTTACAGGTTAATACAACAAAAAACTAAGCAATTATGAGCTTTATCAACCTGGCAAGTGAAACTGAACCTTAAATCAGGGGATACAGGGATGAGTTTACCAATATGATTTTCTAATTAAATACAAATTAAAATGGTTAGGTTCGCGCTTATAAAAATAATTTAGCACAATTAAAAACACTTTGTAGTTATTAATAACTTTATGAGCAGAGTTATTTGTCCTCTTAATAGACTTTACTGTACCATAGAGAGAGTTCATTTATTTCAAAGAAATATATCCACCCCGGAGAGCCAAAATTTATGTACGGTGTTAACAGGTGAGATTATTCACACAAGCTTTAAATTATCAAACACAGAGACCACCAATTAATTAACTATGGTCCTACCTTTGAGAATGATGACTGAGAATACCTGGAGTGATGAGATGATAGCTGGGGTGCCACAATCTTAATTATTGAACACGTATTAATATTTCACACGAGAGAGTTTCATGGCTGTGTGTTCCGAGAGCTAAAAAGACGCTTGAACAGTTTTTCCCGTTATACTAAAAAGCGCGGGATTAGCGAGCCTAGAGCCATTAAGGGAGAAGGATCAATGCGGTGCTGACACCTAGTGCTAATGAATATAATGAATTACACAAAGAATATAGCACAGCTGGCTCAGTAGATATATTCACACTAAACAACAGGGCAAAAGGACCCTGGTTACCTTACTCTCTGTCAGGGAGGCTGACTACAGGGCTAAATGGCCCTGGTTACCTTACTCCCTGTCAGGGAGGCTGACTACAGGGCTAAATGGCCCTGGTTACCTTACTCCCTGTCAAGGAGGCTGACTACAGGGCAAAAGGACCCTGTTTACCTTACTACCTGTCAGGGAGGTTGAGTATAGGCTAAAGATCCTACTTTACATCTGTCTTTTGCCATTTCTGAGTGGTCAGGGATAATTAAAACAGGAGACTATGGTTAGGTCTACATCCTAAATAGCATTTATAAATTAACCCTTAATACAATTTATTGCGCCAGGGTAAGTGTTTAGTTTTAGGTGTTGGTGTCCTAGCTTTGTATCATATTTTACTCTTACAAAATAATATTGTATTTTCAAACGTTCTTTGCTTATTCAATTTTGAATATTATATTTCGAAGAACCAATTACTTTAACTAATTTTGAAAATGAACCACGCATCGATGATAGCATGGTCTAATGTTTCACACTCTTTCACTAGGCCTAGTCTGGATTACCAGTGATGAGAAGATCATAGTTCAAATCCCAGTCAGGGATACTAGTTTTTCCCTAAATGGACCTCCATTTCCCTAAACGCAAATGCTTGTACATTTTACTCTAACTCCATCTTTCTCATCCCTACTCCAATAGTATAAGTATGCGAATATTCCAAATTAATCGTGATACGGAGGGGACAAAAAGTTTTGAAAATGGCACTCTGGCGCTTTCTTGAGCAATTGTAGTGAAATTATCGTCCTTTCAGGTGAGCGTGAAGACGTTCCACCAGCCTCACCCAACCTACCAGTGCCTATTGGTGCTGAGGTGCCTCTACCAGCGGGACTCGAACCCAGACGTTTGGAAGAAACTGCAGAACCTCGAGTCTCACTGCGAGGAGAGGAGGAAGACCCCGAGATACGAGGAAGACAGGGTGGCTGTGGCGCAGTTCGTGAGGCATTTCTTCAACTTGCAAGACTTTTCCGAGGAACAGATCCTCCGGGTTTGCGGCATCGTCCAGGTAGACCCGCGGGAAGAAGGGGGGCCAGGAGGCTGATGTTATATGTTTACCTTCTAGCAACAAGCACCTACGTCATTACAACCATGCCCTCCCAGGGATGACTCAGAGAACCTTGGTTAAATTCCGGATTATACTGACCAAAACACATACCACCAGTATACGCGATCATCCTAACCAATTAATTTATCTCTAGGGCTGGATGTGTAGTACTATGAGTACTGTCCTAAGCTCAGTTAGTTTTTAAATCATTGGTCAGTGGTACTGCGGTGTAAGAAGTAATGATCGCAATAAATTGTGTTGGTGGTATTGGAGGGGTCAAGGTTTGCATATCGGTTGCATGAATTAGGGGTGATTTTACACATGTGAGCTACCTGGCGCAATCAAATTGCGGAATAAAGGACACCTGTCAGCCTGTACACATGAGTTTACGAATAACCTGTAATCACATTCAACTCCTAGCCCATAGCCTATGGTTGTGACGTGAGGTTTCAGATGATGGGCATCTTTGAGGAACTTTGTTTTAAATCTGAGTGGGGTCAAATTGTAGTCTTAACGAGATATGAAACGAATCGGGGTATTCGAAGTTGTATTAAAAAAAATGGTATAAGGGTAAAAATGGGAACAACAGTTTAATGTAGGAATAGCGCCTCAGTATATAGAATAGGCACTGGGGCAGAATGTAAGGATTAATGAAAAAATGAATGAAAATGTATTTGCTGCTACACGTCTTACCAGACTAGCCACGGTTTAAAATAATATAAGAAGACAGGAAGGTAAATTTTAAGGGAGTGAACAAAATTTTGCATGTAGAATGATTTGTGAACATTACGTTGAAAATCAGAACTTGGTAAAAACTACTGCGAGAACACGCTTTGCTCTTCTCGTTTGGGTTTAAAATTCATGTTTCATATTTAAAAGTTAAATGAAACAATTAATTAGAAGGACAATACAATAACCTAAATGGTGTTACATTGTAAAGTAATGGAAAACCACCTCGAGTGAGAACCACAGCATTAAGTTTTGTTTAGAGATAAATCGACACCCGAAAATCTAATCCGAGATCTTTGGCTTGGAAAGCTTATTCCCTTACTGAACTGTATGTCGATTAATTATTTAAAGGATGGGTTTGTGAGTGTGTGTTGGGATGTGACCACGAGTGCTCAAACTTTCCCAGGTGAATGGCCATGAAGTTCCGGTAACTGAGCCCCCCCACGTCGCCATCTATGAGACAGCCTCACTTCTCGAGCACCACTGCCGGCCCAACTGCTCTAAGAGCTTCACATCCTCTGGTGGTCTCATCATCAGGACAGCGGAGCCTATCCTCAAGGGAAAGCACCTCTCTATATGTTACTCTGACGCCCTCTGGGGGACGGCGAACCGCAGGCATCACCTCTCGGAGACCAAGTTTTTCTGGTGTACGTGTGAGAGATGCGCAGACCCAACCGAGTTTGGCACTTTCTTCAGCGCTATCAGGTGTAAAAACAGGTAAGGATAGAGTCCTTCTGACACACATTCATAAAAATAAGTATATAATTTATTCACAGGCTCTACATTAGTCATGAATGTAGGATGTTATGAATCAGATTCCCATACGAAGTTTTACATCCCCGTGGCTGATTTGTTGGACACCTTTGATTCAGGTACAAAGTTTCCTGATTCCCTTCTAGCTGATGATCTAGAATAGATTTATATTTGTTTTTGGTGTCATCATAATAATTTACTGATGATCACTGTGAGGCAATATCAGTTCTGGTAGTTTTCATTCCATAAAGTATTTTCAAACATTACACACAACATATGGCAAGAATTAGATTTTTTAAATGTCACCCACAATATTAGTGGCAGTATCATCGCCCATTTTTGTCTTTATTTACGAAGTTGAGGGCTATTGATGCAATACCATCACAGATATATAAAATATATTGAATCTTATTCGTGAAAACTAAATACATTTGAGCTATTTAACCACTCATTATTATTTATGTATATCTAATAGTTTCTATGTTATTTAAAAAAAAATCACAACAATATTCTTAAGCATTGTAACTTTCATACCGCGACTAATTTAGTTTGTAGTCTGTGTAGTCCTAGGTTTATAAACTAATGTTCTTCTTTCAATTCTTCAGTCCTTGCGACGGTTATCTCCTCTCAGAGCACCCTCTGCTTCAAGGCACCCCCGAGGAGACCCCCCTAAACTCGGAATGGCGTTGCCACACCTGTCGGGCCGTGGTGCCGGTCATCGAAGTTCTGGAGACCTTGGAGAAGGTGGGAAGGTACTTGTCCTCCATGGAGAAAGGGGATCCTCGGAGCTGCGAGAGATTTCAGGAGCAGTTCGAGAATCTACTCCATCCCAACCATTTCTACCTGACGGACGTGCAGCTGGCACTTGCTCAGTTGTACGGGCAGGACTGTCCCGAGGGGCTGCAAGGGGTCGGGGATGAGGATCTGCAGAAGAAGATAAAATTGTGTCGACAACTGCTAGCCCTGGTGGACCATCTGGTGCCGTGTAAGTTGCTTGTACTTGGGACTTACAGTCAGGACTATCTAGAGGAAAATCAAGCTCTGTCAACAACTGCTGACCCTGCTGGAGCATCTGGTGTCTTATAAGTGGACTTGAACCTGAGACTTACAGTCAGGACTATCTAGAGGAAAATCAAGCTCTGTCAACAACTGCTGACCCTGCTGGAGCATCTGGTGTCTTATAAGTGGCTTGCACTTGATACTTACAGTCAGCGTGAGTTCCTTGCACTTAGGATTTACAATCAAAAGCGTACTGTACATTCTGTGACTCTGAAGACAAGGAATATTTACCAGCGTCCACTTTTCTTTAAACAAATATTTTCTCTGTATTACATTTTTTTAGGTTTGTTAGCTTAAGTAATTGATAGCAAGTTTTGCTTTTGGAGCACTATTCATTTATCCACATAATCCACTGAGCCTCAGTTGTTGGCATGATTGTTAAGGCTATCCTCTTTCAAACTTTTACAAATCACATGAGGGATTTTTAGTTCGAATCCGAGTAATGTCAAACTTTCTTAAACTTCGCGTAGGATGAAAGCAGGTGGTTGGAGTGACTCCATTTACCAATAATGTGGTCCAGTGTACTGACATTTTACTGAGCTCACCTATAACCAATATCACTATTAATGTCACGTGTTTTAATTTTGTTGCAACTGTACAGCCGAGAACCGGGTCCGGGGTGTACTCATGTTCGAACTGCACGCGGTGGTGGCCGAGGAGGCCAGGAGGAGGGCAAACAGGGATGGAATGGACCCTGGAGAATTTAGAGACAGGTTGTTGGTGAGTTGTTGAATATATTTCATACTGTAGGGATCAGGAGGAGAGCAAATTGGATTGGAATGGACCATGACAAGTTCATTGACAGATTGCTGGTGATGAGCTATTGAATCTATAGCGTGTAATAATTGCCTTATTTCTTTATAATGTCTTCAAAAGGTGCATTTTAATTTTAATTCAATATATAGTATTAGTTGACATTAGTCCTCTCCCCCTTGGCTACGTGTCTAAATGTAGGGCCACACAACTCTCACGCTGTCACCCCCCTCGTTGCAGGAATCTAAAAGACTTCTGACGGACGCCGCCTTCCTCCTCCAATACGAGCCTGAGGTCCTACCAGAAGGCAAGATGGCGGTGCAGGCCAGGAAGAACTTGGAAGACCTCAACGTTCTTTTGCAGAACATACATGTGACCATCGGGGACAGTCCCATTTGATTGCCGTCCTACGCCCCCCATTTACCATCCATTCCTGACAAACGCACATGTTCCCGGGGATTATTTGAGTGTCAAGGTTTCAAAGAAATGTGGTACAATACAACTTTAGTGGCCTAAAACTTCACCCAAACCACGATGTTATTTCCTCTAGTTTCAAAATGTATGTAGAGCACATAGTTTATGATAAGCTGTATTGTCTCAGAAGTCTATCCTTCTAAATAAAATATTTTAAGAATTTGACTTTCTGAAGATTAGAACAACATTTTTAAAGCCAAGTAACAGAAGATTAAATTAGTGCGTTTCTCGAAAGGTTGTTAGAAGTATTTAAAAAGTTATTCACTTGTTCAAGGAATAAGATATGGTTAATTCAACTATTGCGATGTTCATATGGAGTGGTTTTTGGAGAACTTGTGTATTTGAAGTCTCTAAACACCATAGTAATACTAATGTATTCAGCCAAATATCTAATATTATAATAATGCCCAGTACACCATTTTCAAAACTGAGAGTTAGTGTAGATGTTTATAAGCGCATGACAGCGTGTTGAAAGTCGACATGTAATCTCTCTTGAATACAGCTCTTAAGGGTACCCCCCAATTTGACGGGAAATATCTACACACTGCGGTATTCCCAATGGGTATGGCAGTTCTGAAGTTTCAAAAGCACTAAAATAATTCTGAAATATCTTAGAATGTTCTGCTGTGACCCAGTTGAATGATTTTATTTGTTTGAGGAAGGCTGGATCTATGTTATTTTAACCATTTACTTTGTTCTCTGAACTGTGACATTTCGCGTTGAGCGTCTCTAAAAAAAAAGCAGCTAGTTTCACCTTTACATAAATAATTAATCATACAAGTTAAAATGTAAGGTTTATAATCCTATAGAAATATGATGATACCTTTCAATTCCATTTTGGCGTGAGCCATATTTTAAAATAAATAACAACCTTTTTAAATAACGCAGGATTTATGGTCAACTGCAACGCATCTCAGCGCTCTGAAGAGCGCCCCCTGTGTGATTTGGTTTATATTCAGAGGCGCAGGAACCACCTTTGAAATTGTGTGTGTAAATGGGATGAGTGGGGGGAGGTTTACACATACGAAATTGCTGTTGAAATTACACAGGTGTTTTGTGAAGCTTCATATGAAAGGGACTCCAAGGGCAAGGGTAATTAGAGGGATTTTATGAAAGTTAAAATAAAGTTTATTTTACACCATTCCCAATATACTTCTGTAAAAATACATAACTAAAATACTTTTCCTTTTAAATTATAGTTAGTAAGTTTATTTTAGAACTCATGTGGAGAAACGTGACACTGTGTACCTATTGATCAACATTTGGGTGTACACAACGTATCCATGTGCGCAACCGCCCCCTGCCCCTACCCCCACCACCACCTGCGGACCCATTTGAATAAATAGAATGCTGTTTTGTATGGTAAGCAATTACAGGCGTGCTAAGTGCCTTAGTGTACCAAACAAATAAAAATGGGCTACGTGTTTTAGTACCTTCATAGTTTCTAACAAAAACCAGTCGATTTGTTAGTAGATAAGCAATAGTAAGTTCAAAATATTTCATCTAAAGGCATTTAAAAAAGTTGTTTTGGCAATTGTGAATCATTTTGATATGTATACTCAACAAATATTATTTTAAAATATCATGTTATTGATTTTTCTCTTTGGAAAAATTATACATACATGTTATTTGTTTGTCTAGTTGTAAACGCACAAAGACCCATAAACCTTTAGAATTAGATTGAAACATTTTGTTTTATCTCCTTATCTTTGTGAAACTTATGTTAAAGCTTAGACTTTTATTCCATTGTTAAGAAGACGTGTCAGAATATGCGTGTCTAATATTTATAAAACATTTTCTGAAATAAATCAGGCAATAGGCCTACCTAACGGCCATAAGCAAGTCACTGGTCACTACCCTTAAGTGTGATATTTTTATGTTATAAATAAGAAGAAAACAAAAGAATTGTTAAAAAAAAAAGAAGTTTTATAGCTAGCTTAGCTAGATGAATGTTTTTTATCTACTTATCTTTGAAAAATAAACAATAAAGTTAAATAATTTTACTCTTTGAAGTGTTTTTTTGATTAGTAAACACTTGAGAGACAAACTACATCCGACCCGCACCTATGAGCACGCAGTCATAGATGTCAGTCTCATCTTGTCTATTCTGCCAATGAAAGGGAGGTTGGGGTCCATGTGTTGAGTAACATTACTTAAACCAGATAGTATCATAATCTATAATCTTAAGTATTTTTACACGGAAAGTTATCCTTTCAACTAATAAGAAGATAGCATCTGATGATCCCAATATTATTAGTTCTATATTTTAGTTTGTGTAACTTAGGCCTACTGTTTATTTATGTTGATAGAGTTAAAAAAGTTATTGACGTGATTAATTTTAGTCAAAGTGTTTTATAGTCACATTAAAATGACTCGACTTCTAACAATAGCTTAACTACTCTCCAACCCACTTAGGTGGTCACATGACTTAAAGCGCAACTCTCGCAATATACTAGATTGCTGATGACGGGGAGTTCAAGGTTCAAATTTCAGTTAGATGTACTGAGGGTTTTTACCCAAAATGGTTTACCACTCTCCCTCCAAGCAAATTCGGGTACACTTCCTCTAAATATAACCTTCCTAGTCCCTAAAACCATCAGCGTAATTAGTACATAGACGTATAACCCGAACGGTTAGTAAGACGTGGTGCTAAAAAAACTACTCTCCCCTAGAGAACTCTGCGATCGACAGTAATGATCGGTTGAACTTCCAAGATAATTCGTAAGCAACTTAAGGGAAATATCCTAGCACTGCGGTTTTTCTAATTGAATGACAACCTTGAGGTTTCAAAATCACTAAAACATTTTTCATTTATCTTAAAATGTTCTCTTGTGGTTCTGTTGTATAAGCCTATATTATATGTATTTATTTGTTTGAGAAATGTTTAGTCTATGTTTCTAGTCATTTAGAAATCTCATAATTGATAAATTCCATGTGCCATTTCAAAGAAAAATAACTATCTTCACCGTTTTAAATTATAAAACTTAAAATGCAAGATTTTTAATCCAATAGGGACATATTGAAATCCTAAGCCTTCATTTTTACACTGACCATATTTTTAATTTTTAAATATCAAACCACTCCTTAAATAACGCGGGATATCTGCAAAGAAAGCCATGTCATATTGCAGACGTCCAGAAGTACAGAGTTATTTAGGAAGTGGTTTATTATTTCAAAATATCACGCACACCAAAATGGAGACATTATGTCCCTAACTAATTAAAAACCTTACATTTGAAGGTTAGCAATTTATTTTAAAATTATGAAAATGGAAAATAAGCTCATTTTCAAGAACGTTTCACGTGAAATGTCACAGTCTCTAGTTCAAGGCAAATGGTTAAAAACAAATATCTAGACTTCCTAAAAAAAAAATGGTCATATAGGGTATTATAAGGGCCTCAGCAGAATATTTAAAAAATAATTGAGGATTATTTTAGCTTATAGCTTAAATGAGCAGTAAAAACGTGGTGCTAAAAAAAAAGGATTATTTTAGTGGATTTGAAGCTTCAGAACTGCAATTTCCATAGTAAATACCACAGTGTGAGAATTTCCTCTCCGTTGGGTGGTGCCCTTAACTTGAAACGTGTGTACCACTACGCACACACTCCTCGTAACAACCCTAATATTTTCTTGAGCCTGAACCAAGGTTCAAGAATTTCAAGCTGGTTTCAGAGCTCCTGGTTGAGCCAAGTAATGTTCTAAACATATTCAGGAGCTGGGTTGTGTGCTGAATAAAGCCTCTTCGTGACAAGTGTCTGCACAGAACAAACGTGATCGAACCCCCCACCCATCTTTCATATGCTCGTCTTCGCTTCTCAGCCTTGACGCGAAGGTAATGTAAAGGTGAGTGAGTGGTGGGAGGTTACACTGACATCACCGAGTCGTCAGTGCGTCAGCGCATTATTGTCGGTTAGCTCGGCAAACTCGGCGGACTTTCCCCCAGTATCGGAACATGTCCATAGATCGAAGTACTAACCTAACCTACCGGAACATTGGACAAAGTCTTGTTTACGCGCCTTGCTCAGGAGCTTGTTCTTCCAGAGATGGTTTCCGGTGAGAGAGTAGACCGGAAACTAAGCGTTTTGAAACCTCTTAGCAGTTTGTGCAGTGGCCAGTGTTCGCAACTGGACAGTTGAACGTGTTTTGAGCGGCAAATACTTCTGGGAACTGATTAAAAAGTGACTTGTTTCCACGACTATTTAATTGCCTTGTGTAATTTTATCTAACATCGCTACCGGAATAATGTGTTGATTGTCTCTGTCCCATAGACAGTAGTTAATTTTATCACTAACTACGCTAATTAAGTACTACCTACTTGCAACCTTTATCGTCATTGAGAATATAGCTAGTTTTAAAGAGTTATTCTATTCTTTGTTTTTATACGTCAGCTACAAGACAAAGTGTTCAAGTATTTGAATATTTATTTACATAGTTGAAGATTTAAAAGAAAGATGTGACATCTAAGAGGATAATCCGATTTTTAATAATTGCTGAACGTAAGTATTGAATGTGTCACGACTAATTATTTTTGGTTTAATACATACAATTTAATGGTGCGTTTGAAATAGGTTTAATAAGGACTTAATTTAAATCATTTTGATTAGGAGGGTGGTTAGATGACGTGATCCCCTCCCCCAGCTAAGATTAGAACATCAACATTCCTGTCACTGGCAGCCAAGTTTATTGCGAGCCTGAAGCCTCATACCACCTGATCACCGCTGCGTGTGTGATATACATTATTCAACCATAGCTTGAAATTCAAGGTGTACAGTAATATCCTCAGCATCATCAATTAAATAGGTAGCGTATCTAGATATTGCATCAGTAAAATTAGCACTCTATTTTGTTTAATTTTAAAATTGCATTCAAAAACTAAAACACAATAATTAATAGTGTGTTTTATGTGAAGAAGGGAATTAAAAATGTATTAGCACTCTACTCTTGATTTGATCTTTACTGAGCATAAACTACTATATGTGTGTTGTTTCAGGTAAAATAGTTACGGTCACTGGAGTGAAGTGTTCAGTTAGGTTTTGCTGATCCAGGTTAGACTAGTTGGTAGCTCGTTCCCCTGTGTTTATAACGCTAAAGCTATAAATGTGAACTCATTTACCATGTTCGTTTCAAACCAACCAGGATAAGCGCATATTAGGCTAATTGCTCTAATTAGGGGGGGAGGGGTATGAGGAAGGAGGTCTTAAAGAAAGTGTATCAATGTTTGCGTAGAAGGAGAGTGGGGAACCATGAGGAAAAAACCAAGATTGAATACACACAGCCGAGACTTGAAACCCAACCTCCCCATCACCAGCAAACTTGACGTTTAGTCCGCGTTTCCACTGGTGCGGGTAGTATTATTTGTTGAAGGGTGCGCAACACGAAGAAACTGAGCTGTCTTGTTCGGTGACTAAGCCATCCTCGTAATTAAAATTCAAAGCCCGTCCCTGTGAGTCATTGGCTGGACTAAGCAGGTGGACTGTTGGGTGAATAAAGGTCCTTGGCTCTATCCTTGGCCAAGAAACATGACCAAGTATTCTAGTAATAAGGAGGCTCACCGGACACGTGGTCTAAATGACACGCTCATATAGTCTATTTTGCCACTGACGAGAATGTTGGGGTTTTGGATCCCGACAGGGTGTACTGAAAGTGTTTATTTCTAAATGATTTCCAATTATCCCTCCTTGCAAACGTGGGGACATTTTTCTAAATTCTTTCTATCCTATCCCTACCAGATTATCATTGAAAAATAATGGTAGGCCTACACTATTTTATGCACCTGCATCTGAGATAAATTCAGATTATTATCCCTCCAAGATACGCGCATATTTACACTAATGTGGTAAGAAAGATGACGATATAATTTAGAGTAGCGGGAGAGAGAGATGGATAAATTGAGAAAGTGTTTAAGAAACAACCCTGGCTGGGATTCACACCATGACCTATCCATCACCAGAAAACCTGGTTAATACGATACTGAAAGCTTTGTCCATATGCACACCGATGTGGTTATTAGACCAGTAGTCAGCCTTCCTAACCATTCGGTCAGAGTATTTGTATTTTTCAAGGAAGTGATCAAACAAATGATTACTTTGATGTTGTTCATTTGAGACAAATTCTATATAATGTCATCCATCCCTTCTAGGAATCTTATATCCCTCTGTGTGTAAACATCCCCTCCCAGAGTTGATAAACGATAAGAGAAGGGAAATAGTTTACCGCATAGCGCAAGGTTGAATGAAGAGCCACTATCCAAGCGAATAAAGAAAACAGTTCTTAATTAATATATAATATATTTCCTAAGGATCCCCATTGTTTGCCAAGCCTAGTAAATGATTCTCTGACGGACATTACTCCTTTTCTATTTCTCTACCCTCCCATCCAACAAGTAACCTTTTAACCGCGTCGCTGACTGAAAGCTCTAAGGCACTACTAACGCAATATACTAGAATTCCAATGACGGGAAGATCGTGGTTCGATTCCGGTTGGATATACTGAGGGTGGTTTTTCCTAAATGATTTCCCTTTCTCTATCGTCACGCCAATGCGGGTACACTTCTTCTAAATTCAACATTCCTCATCCCTAACACATTTGCGTAATTAGTAGGCTACATAATAAGAGTATAACCCGAATAGGTAGTAGCTTAGGATGCGATGAGTTAAAAAGTGACCTTTAAGGAAAGTATGAATATAATATATTGTGACCTCCTCCCCCAAGCCATACTATCGTCCTAATGCTTTCTAGAGGTGAGTTGTGGATAAATATTTGCCAGGGTCCTCTTTGAGTTTATAAGTTCAACGTCCTACAGTAACTTAACTGGAAGAAACAATAGTCGGATACCTGACACGAAGTGCTTCCTGCACTTTCACTTATCTTGTTCCAATCATTAGCCACTGGTAAATAATTACCTCTATCGACTATTGGCAACGTTTTCTCCCAAGGAGGTGGGTGCGGGCCGCAGGTTGCGGCTCACAGACCAATTTTTAACAGTTAGAACTATTTGTCTCTAAGGTAAAGAAATATTTCTCAACAGCTCCATTCACTCCAAATCTTTCTGGTTGTGGAAATAGCGTCTGTTTCTAAGAGCTAGGATTACCGAGAGAAAAAAAATTAGAATTATCTAGGTGACTTAAAGAAAGCTAGGATTATCCAGGCGACTGAAAAAAAGATGGGACTTTCCAGGCGCTTTAAGGATAGCTGGAAACATAATAGGAAATAATGATTAAATAGTAATATATGTGGGAAGTGAAGAAGAACTAGAAATATCCCGTGAAAAGGAAAGATAAATAACTATGTAAACTTATTTGACACTTAAAGAGTCTATACAAAATACATGTAAAGTAGTCATCATCAGCAAAAAGATATTATATGTATCGAATATAGGTCAGTATTGACACCATATTTAGACAGAAAGAGTAGCATATTTTCTTTGAGGAAAGTTAATTTAATATTGTGGTTTGTTAATTTTACTAAGAGCTTCTAAAAAAAATTGAGTGGGATGCTCCGTTAAAATTGATTCCGCAAAGACAGTTTTTCTAAAGGGAATGTTATTTGTTAGGGTAACGTCAACCTTTTCACAAAACAAGAATGAAAAACAAATTCTATGAAAATGACTACTAGCTACTTCGTGAAATCTTTCATTGTATACTCAGTACAGCTTTTCTTACTGATCATTCTCCTTAAGCTCTCAATTATCATATTGGTTGGAACTAGTGGCTCTCCCTTATTCTCTGCCCTTTATCTTCCTTTTCATTGCACTTTAATTATAACAACCCGAGTCCTCAATAAATTGCTCTGTTTATTACATTATTGATCTTTATTTCCCTGTGCACTCCAGCTTAGCTTCTATTATCGATCTTATTAAACCATCATTTTCATTCTTCACTTCTTCCTCTTTATCTTCATACTTCTTCCTTACTGATCATTAGAAGGAGGGGAGGTCGGTGCATACAGGATATTAAACACCAAACAAATCCATGGCAGCAGATGGCTTATAAACATCAACTGGACTAATGGTATTCTTGCCACAGTTTAATTTCATTCAGCACACAGAGTGACCCTAATGGTCGGTTCATACCGTTGTGGTAAGAGTAATCGGGTAACACACACACACACCGTGTCCCAGTGGCCTGGTAGCAAACTAGAGACACAGTGCGATCTTCATTTCAGTGGAACACTCTCAGGCCGGTGTTGCCGTTAGGTATAAATAAAATACTTGTGTTCATTCTGGTGCCAACTGTGTCTACCTTAATAATGTATCACCTTCAGTGGCGTTCACAGAACTTCTCTTTGGGAGATGGTACATAAATGTATCGAAGTTTGTTTTGTTGTCATCACATCCCAGTACCCGTTCGAGCTATACACCCATCGTAGCCATTTAAAAAAAAAACTTTTACAATTGGAAACTAATTACTATGGTGCACCAACCTAAGTGTATGATAACCAAATTATCATATGATTGTTATAGTTTTATTTTAGCACCGCGTCTTACTATCCGTTCGGGTTGTACGTTTGTTAACCAATTACACTGACGGTTTTAGGTATTAGGGAGGGAATATTTATAGGAAGTGTACCCGCATATTCGTGGAGAGAGAGCGGAAAACCAGACCACCCTCAAAACAGCCGATCGAGATTCGAACCTTGATCTCCCCGCCATCGGCAGTCTAGTCTACCGCAAGAGTAGCGCAGCCACCGAAGCGGGTGATTGCTATAGTTATCGTAAACATGGCAACACTGTTGGAGCCCACATACCATTGCGTGACTATTGCGATATGGCACGCTCTATTCTCGTATTGTATAGTCAGGACACTGTAGCTAAAGGGTTATCGCATCTCTCTCTAGCGATATAGTTAAGGAGTTACCTCAAAATGTAGCTTCGTGTTTTATAAGGACATTTTGGCTAAGGACATATTACATCATTCCTTAGCCTAGTCTTACCTATGCATAGTAAGGATATTAAGCGTATATCCCGAACGGGTAGTAAGACATAAGCACATTACACTCTGACAACTATTTCTCAGTAGGATCACTGTATCTAAGAGTTACACCACATTCTAGCCCCATCTTGTATAGTAAAAGCACTGTAGATAAGAGGGTGCTACTTTGTTATCTAGATTCATGTTGAATGAGGACATTATAGCTACAGGGTTACTTAGAACCCTATCTAGTCACAGCTTTTATGGCAAGAATATTGTAGCAAAGGGATTATTAAATAATTTAGTAAGTGAACGAACGACTCAATTCGGTTGTCGAGTAGTCTAACTTTAAGGCGTCACTCTCGCAATAAATAGGACTGCCGATGCTGGGAAGATACACGCTCGAATCCCGGCTGGGTGTACGGAGGGTGGTTTTCCTTAAATGGTTTTTCACTCTAAATCTACACAAATTAGGGTACAATTCCTCTAAACTCAACCTTTTTAATCCTTAACACATTCGCGTGATTAGTACATCTACGTACATCCCGAATGGGTAGTAAGACACTGTGAAAATAAAATAAGGGAATAAATAACTATCAAGGAGTGAGTAACCAACGTTTTCTGGTTCAGGGGAAAGGAATAGGTAGATCTACCTGAGCGACTACCGACTTCGACCAAGGATCCTTGGGCTTAAGGTGGGGTGCTAGTGAGCGCAAATTTAGTGCGCTAATTTTGCAGTTTTTATAGCATAAACTTTTTTGGCAAAAATTAATCAAATATTTCTTCTATAGAAACATAGAGTTTAGCTTTCTGCACATGCTAATCTCAAGAGTTCTTGAATATCTCTCATGAGCATAGTGGCATTTGGTGACAAACTTTTTAAATGCTGAGAAAAAGTTGTCACTAAATTCCAGGACACCCTTGACAGATATTAAAGATCTGTTGAGATTAGCATGTACGGAAAACTAAACTCTATGTTTCTATAGGAGAAATATTTGATTTATTTTGGCCAAATAAATGTTTATGCTATAAAAACTTCGAAAATACTGCCCTAAACTCACGCTCACTAGCACCCCATTTTAAGAAGTGGTGCAGATTATTTTTCAACAATGTGGTTTCTGATCCTTTTTACTGTCGAATTCTGATGAAGTTATTTAAAATCCATCCCCCTCATAATGTTGAGATAGATAACTTAAGCCCTCGATAGTCGACCTTGGCCCCAGAGTGAAACAAAAGATATCTCCTAATCCCTAAAGGCCAATGTTGAACTAGTGTTTAGACGTCATCACTCACGCGCGTTCAATATCTTAACTAGAATGTTCTTGCAGTAGGTTCATTGAAGCGGATTGAATTTGTTGCTTTTGTGTGCCTGCCTTAGTAATAGCAGGTTCGTGTGCCCTACATTGTTGTGTTTGCACCACAAAAAGGTGCATTACTATTCAGAAAAAGACTTGATTGACAAAAAATAATTGGGGTATTTAACTTTCTAAACATACACATCATATTAGCACACGACTAACAAACGCACATTTTTGAGCTCAGATCTAACACTACAAACTCACGCCTGCAGGAGAAACACAGAAACACGTAAACATATAGTTAGCACCCTTGTGGGAAACGAACCAAGGCCCCTTAGACTTGTGGCTAGAAATGGTAATCTGACCTCTTAGATACGGGGACGGACAACGTTCAGAAACAATCTGAGGTGCGCATCCCGGACCAATGGGCACATGGACATAGGCGTCAGTCTCGTACTGTCTGGTTTGGCGGTGATGAGAAAGTCGGGATTCAAATCAAATTCGGGTGTATTGAGGCAGTCTTTTCTCACTAGCCTTCCACGAGAATGCAGATAAATTTCCTCTAAATGCTATCTTACTCAACCCTCAAAGAATAAAAAAGGCAGGTTTGACCTACACTCAAAGATGCCAAGCCCAAGTATCCAGAACTAGCTATCTTAACATTTAGTAAAATAGTGTATTCGACTATTAACGTTGAGGGAGTTAGGGCTTTGCTTAATATAAATGCAAAAGGAATAACATGAAATTAGCATTGGCCTGAAGGCCGATTTATTATCAGAGAATAGAGTAAGTCTCAAAAGGTAAAACAATATAGTTTTTAGAGATCACGGACAGTGCGCAATAGTAGACAAAACCTTTAATACTAGTAAGGAAGCAATATATTTACTTAAGTATATAAAACAATATTAAAAGAAAGCGACCTAATTGCATTTAACTAAATTAGAAAATATTCATCGTTAGAAAACATCAATTCAAATGTAAACATTGTTGATTATTGCGAACAATAGGTAAATTAGAATGCTAGCATAGGCTCTACCTATCATCTACACATTAGGACCAAGCCGTTCAAAAGATAACGCTAATAAATGATATTAAGCTTGTCTTGAAAGTCTATCCATATCACATTTTCGTATTCATAAAACAGACTTTTATAATACAACTAGTAGATTTTTGCTCTTAGATATACTCCTAGACCTAATGTTGATCAAAAACATGATTATTCTCACCCAATAACCCGTGAGGTGGGGGTAACTTAGACACGACCCTATCAGCTAAGTTTACACTTAACTCCTAACATAATAAAACTATCTAATGTATTTCCCAATAACATTGAACATCAAGAATATGTTACGAAACATCATTAGTTACGCTTGGATCTACTTCAACAGTAAACATATAGAAAAAGAATAAAGTGCAAGAAAGCGCTCAAAGGTTAGATAAAATAATATTGACTTGAGAGTAAATCACCCGAACTCGGATCCCAAAAGGTTTAAGAACATAATATGTAAGTATCCAAAACAAATCCTAATTCCATAAGAAATTAAATTTAGTAAAAAAAAAAAAAAAAGTCAAAAAATAACCAAATTTAAGCCCTACATAATTTTTAATGGATTTAAACGATACCTAGTTTTCAATAAAAATATATCTATAAAAAAATCATCTCCAAAATAACTATCACTTACATGTTGTCATCATCAAAGAGTAAAGTTCCATTCTGGGTACTAGCTTATATTTGAATTCAATCAGCGGGGAAAATTGGCAGGGAGGTATCACATGACCAATGAAGTCATTCACAGCAAGTCATAAATGACCCTCTCACTGACGCGACGCCTGCGCACAGCGTCGTGAGGAAGATCATGAGGGGGTAGGGAGACACACGTGATAGCACTTCTCGCTCCTTTCCCCTAGTTTTAGCGCCTGCGCAGCGTCTTGAACTCGGGGATAACGTACAAGCGAACAGGGGTCACATGCCACTCCGTGACTTCATTTGATTCCTTGCCGAACTAGAACGATGAGCAGTGTTCTGTGTTGAAATGCGTAGAGTTTCCATAATTAGGCGCTGACCTTCCGGTAAAATGGGTTAAGTGGTGTTCGCTCTTTTAAGGTGGCGGAGGTTGGTGGCTATGTTAGTTCGTAGCCACGGTACTATGTATATAATAGCTAAGGCATGTACGTCTGAAAGGAAGGGGGGTTGAAAGGGGGCAAACAAGCGTACCTACTCGCTTAGATATTTAGTTACATATACACAATTCACTTCATAGTTATATTTTAATTTATTTGAGGTAACTTATTTAACGGGCACTTTCTGAACCGACTGATTATATCAGCACACGACATAAAACTACCTTAACGACGTCGCCTACTTGGAGATTTCGAAACTATTTTGCGAGGCGGGTTGCATCTTAAGTTGACGCACCTAAGCATTCTAAGCACTATCACACGTACACACCAATGTACGAAATAGAAAGAGAGGAAAGAAAATGATCAGTTCACCTTGCGAGGCCTCTTGTTTATCTACTGACAACATTTCCCATCCTCCTCTGACACGTTCACATATACTCACCATATTATTTGCGCCTTGAAAATATTAACTTGCTTTTTAATATTACCTTTTCCTTGTTTCCTATTCTAGATAGATATATGCTAGCAAGGACTTTTTTTTAATCTACATCCTGGAAGGAAGACTCCTACAGGACATTTTCGTGACCAAGCCAAATAGCCTAATTGTAGAGGATTTATAAAAAAATACTTTTACAAAAAAAACTATTTCAAGACAAAAACAATAATTTGATCACGTTTGTAGGACTATTTTTTAGAATTATTTAAGAATTTATGGTTTTTGTTTCAAAGCTACAAGTTATTTTTAAAACTCGTTAAATAAAATGTAAATTCAATTAACATAGTCCTATCTTGAACTTCCATGACGTCACAGGTGTCTAGAACAGACACAACATCCAGACCCTAGCCGTTCGTTCATCACTGTGAAAGGGGAAACCCACATTTCACCAATTATTATACATTTTTCGACCATGTCAGGAATCAAATCCAGGACCCTTATCTCAGAAGACAAACACGCTACCGACTTAGCTAAGGTGTCGATGAAATCTAAATCTATAAAGTTTAAAAGTTGCAGAGGGTCAAGTGAAATCCTTATTTTAATTTCCTATGAGATATTAAGTAATCTCATATTTGTGTACGCATGAAACTCAAACTTTGATTATTTATCTTATAAACTCACGAATATAAATATTTAAGATGTAATTATATTAACATTTACTAATAAATTAATCACTACAGAGATCAAATATAGTAAATGTGTATCGTTACATTGTGGAATGTATTCTAGTCCATGAAAAATGTAACGTTGACTCTCAGGTTAAAAAAACAAACAAACAAAACAATATTTTGTTTGGTTCCACAATCTAAATAACATTTTTTGAGTGTGAAATTATTCAACGTATTGCCTGCTGTGTTGTATTTTAATGATTAAGTTTAAATTTCCCTCAGCTAAAAGCATGTCAAATTTTGTTTGTCCCCCTCCTAGAAAAATTCCAACGCACGCCCGTGGATTGAGCAGGGATGTATCCACAAAATTAGGTCGGGGGGGACTTAACTAAGATTAAAATACTTACTTTGAGTGATTGCTGGGAGTATCGGGAAGGAGGAGCTTGGAGGCAGGGTGGAGGGCGTATGTTATTGTTTTCAATGACTCAACACGAGCCCACTCCCACCAATTAAAATACTTAAGGATCAGTTTTAATATATTACTAACTACTAATTTACTTTACTGACGTTATCAAGGGTACTTTACATGTACAGTCTTTCCTGTCAACGATGAGGGTTTGAAGGATGCGGGAAGGTGGGTGGGGGGGCATTAATTCAGAAAATTACGTGTCCCCGGTCCGCTATGGAAGCTGCATCGCTGAGGTTGAGAGGAGGGAGAGCTTATGAATGACCTGTATTATCATAATCTAGAATATAGCGTACCCCAAGAAAAATAGTACTCCTGCCCCAAACTAATTCCCCCTGACTATCACATGAACATCCTGTGGCCGTGATATGTAGCTCAACACACACGCCAGCAGTGTCCCTCACACATGCCGGTGGTCACGCACGCACTCCATCAGAGAAACATCGCACACTCGGAGACCGTGTCGTTATCCAGAGACCGCATGACGTTCCCTTACCATACCTTCTTTATCGAGGCTGTTTAATATTTCCTTTGTCTCAACTCGTGCACCCCGCATATGTGGGCACGGGGGCAAAGGCACCAATCTCCCCTTTCCTCATTTTGCTGGGATCAGAGGTCGGGGTGAGAATCACGGGCGAAAGCGTTAAGGCTGACTTAATCCCGTGTTATTTAGCCCATTCTCTCTTCATGCTATTGCGGGTACGTTTCCTCTAAGATACACTCCTCATCCCTACCCCATCACATAAGTGCTAGTAATTAATAATTTTGTGTGCAGCCTACCAAAATATAAAACAATATTTTTATTGATTATAATGATTATGATAGAATTCAAAACCTTTTAGGACTCCAAACTCTACTCTCGCGAGGACTCTATTACGGTGCCAATTTTTTTGTTTCCAACCATTTTTAAACCCGTTTTGGTGGCCGCTACTATTGCAGTAAACTAGACTGCCGATGACAAGGAGACCAAGGTTTGAATCTCAGTCGGGTGTACTGAGGGTGGTTTTTTCAAAATTGTTTTCCACTCTCCTTCCACACAAATTCGGGTACACCACCTATAAATATAAACTTACTAATCCTTAAAACCATTAGCTTAGTGCATGAGCGTATAACTCGAACGGGTAGTAAGACGAGGTACTAGAAATAATAGATTAATAGCGTAATTTCATGTCAATCTGCTCTTGAACATGAGCGAATTATTGTGCCCTCTTGGTGTATTTAAGTCAAGGTATTTCAGAAATGGATGATCAGCTTCCGAAGTTTATGGATATTATCTCCGCCATAGCTGAGGTTTTTAACAAGTATCGATGTTCATAGATTTGTATTTTAAAAATTATGTTATATACCACATTTGTAAATAATTAACATCACTTAATACATAGAACTTCAGATATCCCGAAGGAATTGGTTTGAAAAATAACCCCGAAAAGGGACTCGAATTCTAAACCTTTTACTTAAAGTGCTACTGCTCTACCAACTGAGCTACTCAAGGTCTTATCCTAAGATGTAAATCACTGTACAAAGTCATTTGATATTTAATGAGTGCAGTCCAGTAACTGCAGTTAATAATAAATAAAAATACCTGTAGAGTAGTGGAACGTGCCTCGGACTATCGGACTCGGACAATATCCCAGGAAGATCAGTTGACGGAGATGTAATCTGGGACCTGGTGCAAGTTCCAGTTAAATCTCATTTTAAAACTATTCACTGTAAAACGTTTTGGTTACAAAGATGGACAAAGCTTTTTAGTCCATACGTTTTAAAACAAGGGTTATTTAACGGTTTAATCCATGGGGATTAGGATGTGGAAGGTAGTTTGAGGAAATGCAATCACACTGACGTGGAGACGAAATACTTATTTCTAACACCACATCTTACTACCCGTTAGGGTTATACGCAAATGCACTAAATACGCTAATGTGCTATGGATGATGTTAGGTTTAATTTAGAAGAAATCTACCCGCATTATCGTTAAGGGTGAGTGAAAACTTATTTAGTAATACATTCAGTACACCCAAATGGGATTCGAACCCTGATCTCCCCGCTATCGGCAGTCCAGTCCATTGCAAGAGTGGCGCCTTAGAACATGCGGCCACCAAAGTGTGTGTGGGGGGGGGGGGGNAGTGATAAAATAAATGTGTAAAGCCACCCTTGGTGCAGCCGACTGAGATTAGAACCTCGATCGACCCACCATTGACAATCCACTATATTGATAGAGACACTAGTGCAGGTAGAACTTGTGTTATAAAACTCACTTGCTTTGTTTCATTTTTCCACAGATATATATCTTCCGTGAGGAGAAAAACGATGGTCAGACGAAGACGCATGAAGAGAGGAAAAAAGGGATGGTGATGCCATGGAGTGTGTTTTGGCAGGTACTCCTACTCCTCTGTTGTCTCTCCCTGGACTCGCTGGGCTCAGGGGTGGAACATGCCACTGATAACCACACCGTCGTCACAGGTCTTGAAGATGATGGTACATGCAAGTGCAAGGAAATATCCGTCGGCAAGATGTCATGCCAGGCCACCTGCATGGCCCCCCCTTCTACCAACAACACAAATATCTCCGTCCTGGAGATACGGTCCTCGACCCTCGTGGGGCTACGCGTGGGGACGCTTTCGGCGTGGACTTCACTGAAGGCCATCATCATAGAAGATAACTACCATCTAGTAGAGATCGAACCAGGGACTTTCAGGGGTATGAATCTAGTGACCAATTTGTCGATATCCTCCAACATCAACTTGAGCTATCTGTCGGAAGGTGTTTTTGAAGGATTGGACAGTCTTGTGACGCTCCAATTGAAGAAGAATAACTTCAGTGCTTTCCAATCTTTTGTGGCTGCGCTGTCCCCTAAGTATCTTCCCTGGCTGAGGAAACTTATTCTTAACGAGAACCCTTTACAACGAGTAGAGGTTGAAGATTTAGCGGCGCTGAATGGGTCCTTACTAGAGGACCTTCACTTGGTGTCGTGCCAGCTTGAGTACGTCCACCCGGAGTCCCTGAACACCCTGACACACCTCCGTGCTTTGTACCTAGGCCTTAACACTCTTAATGTGTCCCTACTCGCAGGACTTATAGGTGAGCTGACAACAAGTGGAATCCCTCTCCGAATCCTGAACCTATATAGCGTCGGTCTCCAGAGCAGTATCCCAGAAAACCTCCTTAACGCCATTGCCGACTCGGACATAACACATTTGAGTCTGGCCAGGAACCAGTTTCAGTCGTTGAGACCTGGTTCTTTCCCCATCATGCCCCACTTGTTACACTTAGACCTGAGGGAAATAGTGGCCATCAACTTCCCGCAGGGGATACTGAATGGTACTGTGGCACCCAACCTGACAACCCTGTTGTTCGGGGGTAACAGACTCCCAGGCATAGTCCCAGGGATTCTCCTGCCTCACCTGGAGTCTTTAGACCTGTCATCCAATTCTGGGGACAGCCGTGATCGCTCATATTTTGACCTAGGAGAAGGAATGTTTGTAAATATGACGAGCCTCTCATACCTCAACTTATCCTACAACTACGTACGGACGATCTCTAGGAAAACATTCAAAGGACTTACGAATCTCGACAAGGCTTTAAGCTTAAAGAATGCTACGATAGTCCATATCGAACCGTATTCATTTAGTGAACTAGAAAACTTACAGTTCCTTAATTTAGAAGATAATCTATTTCCAAGTTTTATAAATCTAACGTCAAGTTTATTCGAGGGGTTGATGAATCTAAAAGTGTTGCTTCTCGGGGGTTGTGGCATACCTAGTTTATCGAAAGATCCAAACGTATTCTCTCCTTTAGCTCGTCTAGAGTATCTGGGTCTCGAACGAAACCTCCTCGTCACTCTGAGTCCCCAATTATTCTCGCCTCTTTTGAATCTTCTGGGTGTGGACCTCTCCACTAACCTTATAGTTCCGTGGAAAGACGAAGAAGAGAGGGTTTTCAAGAACGTCAGCACGTCCTTGCAAGTTTTTATGCAAGATAACAAGCTGACATACATCAGTCCAGCTATGATTGAAGACTTCTTAGACGTTGAGCTCATCAAGCTAAGCGGGAACCCATTCACGTGCGACTGCAGGTATTTTTACCGGACAAAGCTATGGCTGGGCGTGAGTAATCTATCATTAACGTCTCTGAGAACCACGCAGTCTTCTTTGAAGTGTTACTCTCCTGATAAATGGAGAGAAAAGCCCCTCTTGGAATACTTGGATAAGCTCGACTTGGAAGAAACTATTTGTAGATTTGTGATAAACCCGGATAGTGATAGTATCTTCGCTTGGATTATCACCCCAGTGGTGATCTTGATGATATTTGTATTAATGTTTCTAATCTTAGGGTACAAATATCGCTCCTACATCCGTTACTGGATATTTCTGGCGAACGTGAACATGAGAAGGCATGGGTTCAAAGCCCGGAGAAAAAACCAGGAAGGTTACTCCAACTATCAGTACGACGCTTTCGTGTCTTATAGCAACGAGGACCGCAACTTCGTCGTGCGACTGGTGGCCATGTTGGAGAACTACGAGCCCTTCCTCAAGCTGTGCGTCTACGAGAGGGACTTCGAGGTCGGTTCCGTCATCTCCGAGTCGATCTTGCAGAGTGTCGCGATGAGCAGGAGGATCGTCTTGATCGTCAGCGATGCGTTCGTGAGATCTCAGTGGTGCATGTGGGAACTGCAGCTGGCGGGTAACAAGAAGATGTTCCTGGAGGGTGGTGAGAAGTGGCGTCTCTCCCTGCGCGGGAGAGAGGACCCCTTAGTTCTGGTAAGGCTGGGTCAGGTCGCAGACACTCACATGACACCGTTCCTCAAGTACCTTCTGAAGACTCGGGTGTACCTGGAGTGGGACCACGAGCCCAAAAGGCAGAGACAATTCTGGGACAGGCTGAGGACAACTCTGTCCCCCCCATCCATATCAATATCCCCCGGCCCGACCAATTAGGTGATGGGATTGATCGCCAGTACTGAAAGGGGGGGGGGGGGCGGAAGGTTTAGTTTTAAATAGGTGACAAATTGACTATATGGAGGCTGCTATTTGTGTTTGCACTGATTTAATTGGGGTAAGTCGCTAGTGAACAGTATAATGGCTATAAAGCATACTAATAAAATAACTAGAGACGAGTTCAACAAATTGTTTTTATATCATTCTAATATTCAGTTCAATAACAAATGTCGAATCTTTAAAAACACTGAAAGAGTTGGAGTTAAATTTCCCAAATTGGTATTTTTTTTTAAATATAATTTTGTTCCAATGCTAAGCCAAATTCAATAAGTGGTAGATTAATTATCTATGCTTTAGAGACTTTAAATCAGTGTTTCTCAAAGTGTAGTCCTCAGGCCACCTGGTGGGTCGCGGTGGCATATCAAGTGATCCTTACGATCCAAGGAAGTTTAGCAATAACAATTAATTCGAGAATATTGATAAGATATAACAAAAATTTGAAAGGCAAACGATTACATATGAAATATCCAAACAACGCTCTTTTTCTTTCCTCATTAGAAACAAGTCACTTAGAAGAGGAAGTTTGTACCAACCTTAAGTCAACAAATCTGAACGATTAATTACCAAAAATTATGAGGTTTAAAATGTTAATAAATAATCAAACAACCATTAGGCTGCTTACTAATTCTATGTTATTGGTTTTCAACATTTAATTTAATCAATAAATTTTAGTCTTTTACATGTAGTCCTAAAATAAAATATCTTAGAAATAATGTTTCTTCTGTATAATTTACAAGACCCCCCTCCTCCTTCCTATTCCCAGGGCCACAACTTCTATTTACCATCATCACAGCTTTGAGAAAAACTGCTCTAGAGTCTGAGTGTAAAAGTTTTGTCCTAAATTATTTATAACTAGATAAATAACCCAACATTAAATCTCTAAAAATATTTCAATTAATAATTTGGGAGCTATTTTCAAGTTTACATTTTTTAAAAGCATAAAATTTCAAACATCAGTTAGGATTCGAGTATTTGAAGTACCCATCCTTAAAAAAACAAAACCATAGTAACATATCTATACATTCTTAACACATGAAGAGCATTCAATTCAAGGCATCAATTATTGCACTAAAATATTTGCTATTTATGGATCTTAACGGAAAGATGAAACTTTTTTTTTCAAGTAGAGACTAGGGAAGATTAAGCACCAAAGTACTTCGCAATAGTTGACCAGAGTACAAACACAAATACCGCAAGTGCTTCTAAACTCCAAGTAAGCTCATCAACATCCAATCTACTGATATCTTTAAGTATTAATCAAATAATAACTAAATTGAAATATGTTGTATGTTATATATGTTATATGAACTATAGAGTTCCTACCTAATACCATAGAATAAATACGGTAAGTGATATTCATGTTTGATATGTAGTTAAAATATATTTTAAATTCACTAAACCATCAAGGTTTAAAATTACTAATATGTGCACACTTATTAAAATTTAAACTAAGGTTTATAACAGTGGCGGCTCGCAGGGCCGCCCATAGGGGGCAAATCAGCGACTCAAGGGGGCCCGGGCCCGTGATAAAAGAAAATGAGACTACAAAGATACAACATTCCTTCATACTAACAGTTTTATAATGACGAGTTTCATCTTTTAAAACTCGTATTTATTGTACACTGCTCTTTTCAGTGTATCTTAATGCGGGTTCTGGTTCTGACAGTTGGGCCGAGGGGATGTTTTGAGGTATTTACGACCTGTCAATCACTCGCCATAATGTTTCTCAAGTATAATCGTGGGGATATTATTGTCGTGTGGTAAAATACGAGTGACATCCTGGCGGGTGTTGACCCTGTCATGGTTTGTTTTACTCTGAGTAGCAGAAGGCGACAGCTCACAACACTGAACACATTCACATTGTTTTGTTTTGTTTATCACTTTCGGGTTGGTTATCTGGTTGCTATGGTGTTTTTTCATCTTTTTGTATTATTTTATTGTAAACCAACAGTGACACAGAATACTGTCGCAGAAGTCACAGTTGGGATTTCAACTGATCGTGAGTAATATTCATACGTTTTGTAGGGTTCCTACTAGGAGGTTATATTAGGGGTTGTTTACACTTTTATATATGAGTGAGTGATAGGAACATACTTTATAACATAAAGAATTAATTAGGTAGCAAAAATAGATTTATTATACAAAAACATAAAGGTAATAATTAGATTACATCAGCTGAGAATAAATAGAAAATATAAACTGTAGTTGAAGCCCGTTGAATGAGCAAAGCAAAACAAGTGCTTTGTCAAGGTAAAAAATTAAGTACGATTGGGTTATATGACTCCAAAGTTACAGTATCTTCCCGTAGCTTGGGAGAATGTGTCCAAGACGACACGGGAACAGTCGGGCTAGCTGCCTGACTTCCACCGGAAGGGTCTAAACAAAACAAGGTGAATAAGAGACAAATAATGATATAACACATGACACTATAATTTTAGAGTTATTAGCCAATGTTCGTCCCAGCTAGAGATAAAGAATTGTTTCAGATATAGTAAAAGGACGGACGGTCCATTACATCAGTGAATGGCTGAAAGGCAACCAGGTGTCTACACTAAATAGTACTATGACTGGTCCTTTCCCAGTGGGAATTACCAGAGCATTCAATAGTACTTGAATGACACCCCCCACTGCCAGGGGTAAACTTCACGTTTAGAAAACACTTATTTTAAACACTAAATCATAAGAAGTGCCATCCAAGGGGCAGAAAGAAAAGTACTATCTGTGCGGGCCACCATACAAGATTAGCCGTGTTACGCACCCAAAATAATAACACAGAAAAAGAGATTCAAAAAACAGTGCTGTGAGATACTGACCTAACTAGGTCCTCAAATAAAGGCGTTAGACAAGCTGCTTGTAGCCATTCTAATATTAGCACATATGAGCATGACGTCCACGGCATCATGTGATATTGTAACGTTTATAAGACCTTACGCCTGAATGATGAACTTGTAAATGAGAGGGCTCTAAAGCCTGGATCCTATCTCAAATAGAGCTCAAGGCTCCCGCATTTAAGCTATATCTTATGGACATAGAAAAATATGTAGTCAACACCTCTGACATACAAAATAATGTTAGCCCTACTGACTAAACTAACACGTCATATGAACGTTCAAAATAATTAAGTCATTAAGACTCTATACAACACGTCTGACTGACGTTAAAAATAAATATTTTAGCACCGCGTCTTACTACCCGTTCGGGTTATAAGCTTAAGTACTAATTACTCTAATGGATTAGGAATTGGGAAGGTTGAACTTAGAGGAAGTGAACCCGCATTTGCGTGGAGGGAGAGTGGAAAACCATTTAGGAAAAACCACCCCCAGTTCACCCGACCGAGATTCGAA